>PVIJ01004811.1:0-112075 GCA_004024925.1 Scalopus aquaticus
CTGAATTCTTTATCTGTTAGGCAGATGTAATCTTCTATGTCCATATTATCGGGTTCTGACGAAGGGTTTTCTTTCTGTGGTGAATTGTTTTGAGGGTCATTTGTAATTTTTTTTCTTCCTGTTGTTGGCCTTCTGCTTTGCTCTGATCATTGCATTCCTGTGCTGTTGGTGCCGGCAGTCATGGTTCTTAGTTCTACTTGCTAGAGGGTGGAAGCGGTTCGGCATGCACGACCAGAGGGTGGGGGTGTGGCTGCGTGCGTGCGCGCGCGGGGCTGGAGGGCGGGACCGTGGACAGTTCAGGCAGCTGGAGGGCAGGCGGAGCCCGGCTGTTTGCCAGCTGAAGGGTGGCTGTGCACACACTCACGAGCGGGGCTGGAGGGCGGGGCCGCGGACGGTGCAGGCAGCTGGAGGGTGGGCGGGGGGGAGGCTGTTTGCTGGCTGGAGGGTGGGGCGCAGCTGTTTGCCCGGCTGGAGGGCAGGGCCATGGCAGTGCGGGGGCGTGCATGCCTGGAGGGCTTTGGCTTGCCTCGGTGGGGTTGCCCTGACCTGGCTCCCTCTTCTGCGCGGGGCAGAGCGGGAAGTGCCAACCAAGTGCGGCTTTTGTTCCGCACTTCTCCAGCACCTGGAGGGCAGTTGTGGCAGCCTAGCCTGAAACCATTTAATTTATGGCATTATATACATCAGTAAATAACAATTTTTTAACACAAATTATATTTAAGGAGAAGTTAGAAAACATATTTATTGACTATAATATATAATATATGATATATAATATGTAAATATAAAATACGCGTAAGATGAAAATGCTCTATTCTTGTCCATTATTTTTAGATAATTAGATAAGTCAGTATTTTTACTTTATCTCAACAAATTAGAACCTCAACAATATTTCAGATTAGAGCTGTAGTTGTTGAATTAATATATGCTGATTTAATATATGTAAAATATGAGTTGTTGAATTAATGTATCCTGATGTAAAATAAGCAAAGATTTGGAATTGGGGGCCTCCCTGGTGGTGCAGTGGTTAAGCGCTGTGCTGTGGAGCTGTGGGCAGCGGGAGAGAATCCCATATGGTGTGGCAGACCTCTCCTGCCTCCCCCCTGCTCCCCTCAGCAGTGTATTTCTGATCTGCCTGTTCTGCTCCCCACTCTGTCTCTGGTGGACCCTCTCGCCGCCCCATGCCTCTGGCCTGTACCACAGCTTGTATGTATAAATAAATAAATCTTTAAAAAATAAAAAATAAAAAATAAGATCTGGAATTGGTGGAATGGGGACCCCATTTTATAGCAAGACATTAGTGAATTGAGGGGTTAAGGGATCTCTTGAGTCTCAGTCCAAGACTCATTTCACTGCAGTGCACTGTGCAGAATTCCAAGTGTAGTTTGCAGCAATGCAGGCCCATGCTGTAAATAATGTAAATAATTTTGAGGAGAGTAGATATTTCAGTGTTTGTATTGTTAAGGGAAAAGCAAGGCATGAGCCTGCAAAAAAGTATTAAGGAAGGCTCGGACCAGGGTCTGGAGCTAATCACATCAATCCCACTTTCAAGCATGACCACTGTGTAAGGCAACCATTTCACATATGATGGGTATGTGAGAGAAATGCTACCTTAGGACTTGAATTCCATCTCTCCGTGAAGGAAGTACTTTGTGTGCTTTGATAAATCCCATGTTCCTGCTTTCTCATTTCATTCTCACTGTACCATGTGAGGTAACAATTCTCCAGCAAAGAATAGTCTAGAAAAGTGAAGAAATTTGCTTAATGTTTATCAATAGTCTGTCATGAGAGATCTTGCTCTTTCGAATATTATCTTTCCTCCCTCAACCCACAACTCCATCATCATAAGAAAAAATTGAGATAAAATATGTTATAAACTTGAAAATTATATATAAAATTTTATCAGGATCCCCAAGGAGTAAAGCAATGATACGGTTCTGTAGAATTTTGAGAAAGTATTCATTTTTAGATACAGATGATCACAAATCAGATTTTAAGTTCATCATTTGATTCCAATGATTTACTAAATTTCAGATTTTCTTATAAATTTCAGTTTCTCAGCACAATTTCCCCATCAGTTGTGCTAAGTGAGTTGTGCTATATTCAAGATTGCAAGGGCTCATTTCATTACGTGGGTTCCTGTTGTTGTAGAGACTCCACCTGAGTATTTAACACACTTTACTCAAGAAGGTCCAGCCTTGTAACAGTTGCTCTTATTGACACTTATATTACAAATAAGAGTTATTCTGCTTCCCCTCAGCATGTTTCGAGAATGGCCAGAAATAAGTGTTTTGTTTTCTTGGATGTTCTGGCTAGCTAACAATCACTATAAATACTTTATCAATTTTCCAAAAAGTGCAAAAATATAAAATGTGCAACAACCCCCAAATTATTTTCAACTACAATTTAATCTTTCTTTGATTATAATAAATATCTCAGGGTCTGACAGACATAATTATAAATCATACAGTTTTGTTTATTTTATCTCAGTTGTTTGGATCCTGAAGAAACAATATCTTATTGTATGCCTCTTGATCATCTAGTTTAACTAAGGAGTGTTCTGATTAACTGTAGCTATAAATATGAATGTGTTGCATTTGTATGAAATGATCCACACCTTTTCCCATGTAGTGCAGCTGTGGCAGGCATGATGTAGGGTCACTAATACAAAGGGTGGGAGCAGCATGGTAGTAATTTATGTTCATAGCAATTTTTCCACTTTCTGTGTGGTCTAAAGTGTAATCTCAGTGAAGCATTTCTGAATTTAGAAAGTGTGATGAGTGCTGCTACACAGGATTGCTCTGAGGTGTTAAGGACACAGTGTGTGAAAAAAAAAACAAGTTAGAATACACTTAACAGTGTGAACCCTGTCTGTCATGGAAGGAATATATTGTATATAGTAGGTGCTTAATAAATGCTGATAATGACTTGAAACAGTGAGAAAAAACTAACAAGGAGCAGATGTCCACTAAGACAAGGTATAAGCACATTGTCTGGAAAATTCCTTCTTCTGGAGTTAGCTCTAATGTTGTGAGGTCTCCCTCAGCCTCCAGAGTAGCCTTGAGTGTGTGGTTCACTCAAATATGGTCTTTGTCAACTCCTTCAATACAGCAGGAATTCTCAGTCTCCATACTATGGACAGTTATGACTGAATAAATACTTGCTAAAAGGCACCATGCTATGCATCGCAGGATATTAAGCCACATCTGTAGTCCCTGTTTACTAAATGCCAGTAACCCCCAACCTAACTTGTAACAATAAAAAAAATGTCTCTATACATTGCCTCTTGTCCTCTGGGGATAAAGTTGTCCCCAGTTGAGAACCAGTGTCTAGGGCAGTCACAATGCTTTCCCTGCTTTTATGGTGTGATCATCATGGGGTTGTCCTCTCCCACCCATCCACCCTCATCCCTCCACCTTCCCCACCTCTCACCCCCACCCCCCAATTCCACCCCTACTCTCCCGGCAAAATTAGGAATGAAGAAACTGTGCAGGTTGGTATATCACTGGATAGAACCCACATCATTAGACACAGAACCTGAAATAGAATCTCACTGCTGAGATCAAGTTAGAGTTCCTTGATTAGTAAGATACTCTGGTGAAGGAACTTGATTTCTTGAGGAAGAAACACCAGAAGGAAAAGGTATTCCTTACATTAAAGTGCTATTTAATAAAGCATATGCCCAGAGTTATGGAAATTGAGATGAAGTAATTTTCCAGCAAATGGAGTCATGTCATTGCTTGGGGGACAGAAGTGACCAGATGAAATATCAGAGGCAGAGGGTGCAATGGGCAGATGTTTACATTAGTCTTAAGTCTCCAGTGTCAATAACAGCTTCATGTAAAGAGCCTGATCAAAGATCACATTCAGCGGCCAGATGGCCTGGGACACATGGCCTCAGCCTCAGTAAGTGCCAGTGCTTTGTCATTTCCTACCTAAGCCCAGGAGTCCTTTTCCCAGGAAGATTATTTCTCAGGCCTGTCACATACAGCTGGGATCTATGGCAAACAGTTTTCTCAGCACCTAGGAGAGGACCAAGGCATCATTTAGTTATATCACTAACCCATGATTTCTTCAAAGGAACCATGTGGACCTTGTTGGCCCAAGGAATGTGTTTCCACATCACCCAAGCAATAGGAAATGGAAAAACATCTAACCATGTTTTATTGTTTGGAATCTCATCTCACCTTCTGAGAAAGAACTTTCTTCCTCCTTGATCTTACAGCTTCAGAATCACATTTTGCTCTTCAGTTAGAATAAAGAATGAATTTCCATTCCCATTACTTGTACACTGTTTTGTTGTTGAGGTAAAATAGCAATGAGTCACATCCCTGGTTGTATTTAACGATTCAATAAACTGTACATGTGACTCAGTTGTTAGGGTTTGATGTCAATATTTGTCCATTTCTCAAAATCTTCTACCAACCCCCGATGATTTGGCTTTTCACTGTTGTGTTGAAGAAGCCAAAATTCTTCCCTTAAACCCAGCCTGGAGTTTGTAAACCTGAGTCTGCTTAAAGGGGAAAGCTGAACTGATAGACAAGAGAGAACCTTTATCAAGGCTCGATGTGATTTTGCTGTTTCACAACTGTCATGTTGAAATTCCCTTCCATTTCTACAGAAGGGAATACTTACTTCTGCCAGCAGGTTCCTGCCAGGATCTGGAATGAATCCCTGTAAATACGAGGAGTAAGGGGTGGGAGAGCTTTCTTCTCTCCCCACACTGCCACTGCTTCTGGCAGAAGTTTAGGTATTGGCAGGGGCGACCCGCCTCTGCACAGTCTGCTCTGGGAGGTGGGGGATTCCTCTTATTTCCAATTACCAGTTTCTTTACATGTGGGAGGACATTTTTTGGCATCAATTATCTTTACTTCATGTCTGGCTGACAGTGTCCATGCTAAATTATTTTTTGGCATTTCTTTTTTGTATTTGTTAAGATGTCAAAAGGTAGGTACAAGCATTGGAGTGAAGGCTGCTTTTACAAACTGGAGCTACTCCACTAAGTACGGGAGGTTAGTTTTCCCTTTGGAATAGAGGTTACAGTATACGGTACATGGAGGGTTGTGGGCATGGTCTACTTGCTTTCTTGCAAAAGTCTCAAGAGCATTTAGTGAACAGTGAATCACAGAATCTACAGTTGTGATGGGGTAAGGATCTGAAAGTTCATGTGATTCATTGTCTTCATTTCCCAGCTGAAGAAACTGGAGGCCAGAAACAGTTGTGACTTGCCCAAGGCGACCCAGCTGGCCAGGGCTAGCTCTGATGCCAGAAAGCTGATCTTTTCTCTGGGTCTGTGTTACATTCTGTCGAAGTGTTTTCAAAGTAGTAGGCACTCAGTAAATTGGGCTAGGTAGAATTTATCTTCATACTTCCCTTTTGCATATAGAATGGGGGTGAAAAACCTCTCTCCTTTTCCTCTCCAAAAAAGTTCTGACTGGCTATGTGCCCATGCTGGTTGTCATTCTTACAGCTAGGTTGAGTTGCCTGGCAAAGGGGTCACTTCAGTAGTCCCCCCTCTCCTAAGTGGTTGGAACCCTCAGCTGAAATGCCAGCCAGCTGAAACATGTCAAAATAAATCTGTGATTTTGGAGACTGTGGAAAAGCAGTTCCAATCGTCTGCCTGGACAGTCTGTTCTATTATACTATCTGAAACATTAATAGCAGATTTGTGAAGGCATATGCAGAAAGAATGGATCTCATAAATTATTTCTTCAAAGAGAATGATTATATAAACAACTCATTTGTGTGAAAGTAGCTCTGAAAATGTATTCCGGTCTGGTTGAGAATCTAAGTGCTCAATTCATTAAGTTTTAAAAAGTTGATATTTGGAAATGATCTTTTTTAAAACAAAGGATTAACAAACCGGATCTCTACTCGTAACAACTGTTTCAGATCTGCTGATGAGAGAAGGTTTCACTGGCAATAACCCAATAGAACGAGTCTATCACACGCTTCCTTGATTGAGTTGTGTTATGTACCTAAAAAGGAAACTCAGGCTGTATTCAAATCCAGTCGAATTGAAAGCAAATTCTGCACATAGTGGAGGTTAAAATACAGAGATAGTAGTAGGGTGGTCGTTTAAGACAACAATCATTTTGTGATGGCAGTTTCAAAAGGGCAGAAATTTGGAGCTTGGGGATAGTGCCGTTAGGGGCTAAATAGACACTTCAACTTCTCTATCTTCCTGCCTGAAGGAAATAACAGTGAAAAGGGACACTTGATATCTGAATGATTTTCAAAGAAATGTATCAGACAGACTTAGGGAATGCACTTGTGTACAAAATCAATATGACTTATCTTTTTTGACTTAAAAGTTTCAATTAAAGCTGTAAAATTTCTCTACTCTGTTATTAGTGTTCTGATATTTATGCAGATAGGGTCTACAGTATACTCTGCAAATATCAGCAGGTGATGATATGAGATTAAAACATTTAAGGAAAATATTTTCTACCAATTTCCTATTTATATATTTTCACTTGCTTATATTTTTATTGGAACTTGGAGCAATTCCTCAGATTTATTTTGTTTTTTGATCAGTTTATCAAAACTGGAACTATGAATATTCCAAATTGATAAGGTAAAAGTTGAATCAAACTTCTGAAGAAGAAATGAGGGCGTTGCTTTTTGTGATTGTTATTGGTAGTGGTATTTGTGAAAATGACGCTTACTTTTTTTAAAATCAGATAATTTACAAAAGTATAAAGAAGAAAAATAATAGCAGTAAGATCTCTCTCTAGAGATACTGACTAACCATAATTTGGTCATAACCTTCTTGATTAAAAATATACACATTATATACATAGAATATATATGCACATGCCCTGTATGTATATACATGCATGTACACACAAAGCATATATGTATATAAGTGCCCACAGACATGTGCATTGCATACTTAATGTACTTACCAAAAATGAAATCAACATTTATCTATTTTTGAATCTTGCTAATATTTTATATTTAATAGTGAAGTACTTCCCATATGTAAAAATATACAAAGAAAATGAAGCATCTGTGTACCTATAAACCATATTTAATTTATTTTTATATTTTTGCCATAAATACTTTTGCCAAAAAATTGCTTTTTAAAAAATAAAATGCTTCAGGTACCATTGGAAACCTATTCCTTGTTCCATCCTCCCACCTCAAAAGTATCTAGTACCTTATGCAGCTTTCATCTCCTGGTTTTGATACTTTTGCTATTTATTGTTGTATCTATGATTATTTAGAAATTTGGCTTATGTTTTTAAAAATTTACATAAATGTTTTCCTATCCCACCTACTCTTTGCACATTTTGCTATTAAATATTATGTTTATGAACTTAACCAGATTGATTCCTGCAGCTGTAGTTGATTATTTAAACTGTTGGGCTTCTGCCTAGTCACAGCCATGGAGCTCCAGGAAAGATAAGCTTCCCTGTCATTTAGTGAAATAGGAAGTGAAGTCACTTTCTGGTTGCTTTTCAGTAAAACCAATCTTCCAGAGCCCACTCTGTGTAAAGGTTCCAAGTTGAGTCTTCTTTCTTTCATACCACCTGTCCCCACATGGACTAACCAGAAGCAAAGCACAGAACAACAAAATAATCAACTGTCCATTAAATGACAAGGTTGACATCCAGGTTTAATATCACTTTTATGCAAAGTAAGTTCTAGGCACTGTGATAATGAATTTTTCTTTCTCATTATCATTGTCATCATTATTATTATTTTGATATCCAAAAGTAGTTCCCTTTAATTTCAAAAATTTATTTCCTACTATTATTGGAAGAAGCAAATTATACACTTAGAATTAAAGAATTTTGAATAAAAAACCTCATAAAGTTTGATAACTTGCATTGTTAAGTGCGAAGACCTGCAAATCCTACGGTTTTTTAGTAACTCGTCTTATTTCAGAGACTTTAGAATTGCTTTTATCATTTCAATCTCCTACTGCTGCAGTGTGTTTTGATTTCTTCTTACATTTCATTTTCCATTAGTTGACTTTGTGTCATGGGATGAAAGTCATTCCAACCGCTGGTGAGAAATTCTGTGTATTCACATCCATGTGAAGAGTCATAAACTTTTGGGGGCCTCCATGGTGGCACAAAGGGTTAAGACTCAGCACTGTGAAGCTATCAGCAGCCACAGCAGCTCAAGTTCAGTCACAACCAGGGAGCTTCCCACATGGTGCAGCAGACCCCTCTTGACTCACCCTCTGCTCCCCTCAGCAGTGAATTTCAGTCAATCCTCCTGTTCTGCTCCCCACTCTGTCTCTGGTGAATCCTCTCACCCCCCGCAACTCTGGCCTATACCCCAGCTCTTGTATGCGTAAATAAATAAATCTTTTTTAAAAAAAGCCATAAACTTTCCTCTGACAACTGTATTGCTCCGTGCAACTGGAGAAAATGGCACAGCTCTGTGGATGGTGCCATTACTCATTGTTTCCAGCTCCTGCCTGCTTTCAGTACTGTCCAACAGTTGTGTTGTGTGCCTCCCGTCCTCTCCCCGTGCTGGTTTGTAACACACTCTGTAGGTCTTTTCACTGCTTCTTAATCCCGATGACAAACCTGTGATGGCTTAAACTTCAAGGACTGTTGTTTCTCTAAATGTTGGATGGACCCATATGAAATTCCTCAAGTTTGACTTGCAAAATCAGCAATTGCATCTACTTCAAACTAATGCACATACGTCCTCATCTTTCCATCATTCTCTGACTCCTGGTAATAAATGATTCTCTCTTCCAAGGTTAGTTCATTCACCTCAGGAACCCATAAATTGTTTCAATTTGCGGATCTGGCTCTATCAGTTAGTTACCCTTGTCTTTTCATATCTTCGAACTTTTCTCCTTGGCTCCTTTCCATTATCATGTAATATAGCCAAATCTTTTCATCTTTATATTTTATTTTAACTATGTATAGCATACCACATGTACAAGGAGAAATACAAAATATATCTGCAATTTAAAGAGCAATAGTACAAAAATGCCACAAAACTTACTTAGATGTTTTCCAATGTATCTGAAGGTATTTTGTGCTCTGATGCCTCCACCCTTCTTCCCTCAAATAATACCCTGAATTTTATATTGTTTTCTCCCTTGCTTTTTCTTTACTGTTAAAGCGAGTGTGTATGCAACTCTTAAAAATCTTTTGGTTATTCTAACATGCTTTTAATATAAATGGAATAATAATGATACCAGCTTTTTCACTTGCCCTTACGTTTGTGAGCTTAGTTTATGTTAACAAGTGTGACAGTAGTTTCCTCTTGTCTGGTACCCATTTTTCTGGCGCTCTGTTGTAGACACCAAGCTTGATGCTTAATGTCCTGATTTCCAGACAAAATAGCTTTACTCCTCGGTTGTTTTTTTTTTTTTACTTCTCAGTTTTTATTCCCTGAAAATAGCTTACTTTGTTTCACTTTGTCAGTCTTGTTGCCAGAAACAGAAAACGAAATCCCGTCCTTAATGTTGTGTATCCGTTCTAATTAATACTCTGCCTTTCTCCTTCAGTCAAGGCTAAAATTACTTACAGGATCTCATAATGACTCTCCTCCAGATTTTATTTGCTCTCTTGATGGCTGACCTCTCCGTGTTTTTAAAATTTCCTCTTTTGGATTTCCTAACAAAACCCATGACACACTTTTTTTCCCCTTGTGGTCTCTGCTAAATGTTAAATGTAAGCCTCAAAGATTTTATAATTTTATTTTCGTGGTTTTGAGCACATCAGTACCCAGTTTTAATGCAGTGTTTCTTTCATTTTCATGTGGGTAGAATGAAGACTCTTGCATAATGTGAAAAGCTCCTAGAATTATTAATATAACTGTGCTCTGCAAATCTCAGGGTATCCTATTAAGTAAGACTGTATGAATGGGGGAGTGGGGTAAGGTGGGGAAACATGACCTTGCATCTTATGCTTGATCTTGACCTTGCAAATATGCTTAAACATATTTTAAGTTTCTTCTAATTAACAATGATAGAAGCTACATTATTTGGAAAAAGTCTAACCTAATGTTTCCTTTTATTCAGAGATGCAATTCACTTTGGAATGTGGTGCAGGCCTCAAGATTATGAAATATAACATGTGTTTGGCAACAAGATTAATAGCTTCTCATTCAAGCAAGGATCTTACTATAGTGGAATTGTTGATATTTAGAAGATATATTTTGTCTGCATTTGCAATGTATAATAAAGAATTCAAGTAATGATCCAGGGAATTCAAAACTAACACATTTGTTGCCTTAATTATCTCTATTCAAATATTTATCTCAGTAGTTTAGCATCAATTATTCTTATGCCTTTACCCCTATATACATGAAAACACTTGATTTGGTCAATATCATAAATGCCTGTATGTTTAAACACTGGTGCTGTAAGAAATCCAGATATGAAAATGTGATATAGCCTTCAAGTTTCTTCCAATCCAAAGAAGAGAAAAAAAAACACCCAAAATTATTTGTATTGCAAATCAGACTACAAAGGGTATTTGAGAAACAGAAGAGCTATTTAATGTTCTTATGAAAGGGAAGTTTGACTCTCAAAAACATTGCAATTGGTTCTCTTTAAAAATGGGTTTAACAGACTACTCTCAGACCTATCTCTGTTTTCTATCCTCTATCCTTTTTATTTTCATGTAATGACTATTAACATATTATTTACATACCATCTATAATCTAACATTTGTGGTAACCACGGTTGATTCAACAAACATGTTTTGAAAGATGTGATGAATCCTAGCTGTGCTCTGCTTAGAAGTGTAGGCGCTCCTTTGCTGGTAAGAGGTGATCAAGGAGTTCAGAGCAGTAAGGAGGCAGAGATGGAAACCATGTCCCAGCACAATACAGGACATGCCCCATGTACACAGTGCGGTGCATAGTGCTGAAGCTGCGCAAAGGGAAGGCGGACCCAGCTGCTTAGGTAGAACAGACCGCAAGTTCTTCAGGTCCCAGTGAGGCTCTTGAAGGCTGAGTGGGAATTTTCCAGGTCAGCGCTAAAGGAGAGCATTTCAGGTTTTTTGGCCCAATTGAACACCTTTCATGATTTTTTTCTCCAACAATACCTGAAGCTGGAATTTTATGACAAAACTTCCCCAGACTCTGGTTATTTCTGGCATTGCCCCTGTCTCCCTGCACCATTGATTGAAACCTTCTTCCGCTTACCTATTTTCCATGACCTCTGTCTACATTCTGGATAGACGCAGTGCCCAGCATGGACTTGGTAGTGGTTGAGATTTATACTGAGTTGCGGAGTTATGCGCAGACAGGATAAAAAAGAAATTGTGAAAAGTCAGAAAAGTAAAAGTAGTGTGAAATGAGTGTGTGGGGGGTGGGGGTGGGGGTGGGGGCCTGAATAATCATGCATAACTTGAGCATAGGTAGGGGGCACTTATGGGCGGGGGTGGTGAGGCTGAATAGAAAAGCAGGTTTCAGATCACAGAGGAATACCTGTGCTCTGGAAGTTATTATGTGGGTAATGGGGGACCTGAAAATACATGACTAATGTATGCACACTGTTGAGTTAGTTTTATTGTTTCTGCATTGACGCCATCGATGAGATGTACCACTCAGATATCCCTCAGGAGAGAACCCGAAGGAGTCATCGTCCAAGAATATGCAGGTGCCTTGTCATCTGACCTGCCTCAGCATTCACACAGGAGCACACTCCCTGGCTGCTCCCAGGCAATGACCAAGTATAACCGGGTCCTAGCGCCAGGCCAGTTCCACCCACACAGGAGTCTTCTAGTGTGTTGTCCTTGCTTGAAGTGGGGCTGGCAGAAACATTCTCCAAGTCCCATGCCTCTGTGCCTTCTTCTTCTCTCCCCCATCCTTTCATGAATGCCAACGCTTTCTGCCAGTCTGAGGCTTTTTCTGCCTATTCTTGTTCTCTTCCCCCTTTACTTGTCACAGGTGTTTCCCCCAATAATCTCTTCTGTTGCTAACTCTCTCTTGACAGCTGCCTCCCATAGGAAATGAATGAACACATGATGCCTCGGAGTCTAATTTTAGTATATATCTTTAAGTTGTTATTTATGTTTTACCCTCGGAACCAGCATGCTTTCCTTTAAAAGGAATAAACATTTTTAGGAAGTCAGAGGTAATTTTAAATAAATTATCCCAGGATCTAATGGGTCCCTAGGCATGGCGTGCTTCTCTGCACACGCTTATCATTGCAGCTACCTGGAGTCTACAAGTTTCTGCAGGACCGGAGCAGAGCTGGCAGCCTGCTTAGTTCTACTCAGTGTATGTCTTTGCCACATCTACCCATGGAAGAATTGGCTCAGGTTCAAAGGGTTGATGGACAGGAAATGTTTCAGACAGATAGATTTTTTTTTCGTCACTATTACTCTTACAAAGTATTTTGATATTTCATGATTAGCAGGTGGTTAGATAAAAGAGGAAGATAATTCAGCGTCTTAAGAGGCTATGATCTGGCATTTCAGAGGGCACGATTAATTATAGCAAACCACCTTGTGATTTTTTTGAGTCCGTTTTGTAGTATTCTGCTGCCTTATGTATGAAAGGCACTTCCTTTCTCTCTCTTTTTGATAAAATTTCACAGTTTAAGTAAAAGAGTGAACCATATTCTTAAAGTGTATTGCTATCTTTAAACATCAGAAAAGCATGGAAGTTAATTTTCAGTTTTTAGAAAATCTGTCACATTTAATGTGGTTTATACAATATGGCTGTAACGCAAACCTGGATGCTACATTTATATAAAATAAAATGTTGCGTTGAATGCATGTCTTTTGAAATTCAAATAAGTGTATTTGAGTTAAGTTGTGGAACTGAGTCTCATTTAATCTCTTGGGTGGTCCAGGGTCAGCGATCCTTCATCAGTCCTCTGTGGATGGAATTCCCAGTGTGATTCAGGGTTTAGGGAGGCGCTGAGAACCAACCGTGTGCTTCTGTCTGGACACCCCACTTTGCTCTCATCTTACACATTAAAAACTCTTCAGTAAGAGAAAACTAAAAGCCCAAGAAAAATTCAAATAGAGGTAAAAAATATGTGGTGTGAAAAAATGTTAAATGCCTTTACCTTGAACTTTTCTATTTTTTAAAAAATCACGTCCCAGTGATCCAGTGATTGTGGACATTTTCTAGTAAGTTTTTATTTAAAAAGAATATTTAGTGGTTGCTTAAATGTGGAAAGAGTTATGTAAAGAAAAATCTCATTCTGTAAAATTGTTTCATAGAGTTAGGATGTCTGTTTGGGGAAAGGATTTTGTATGTTATCATTTTGTAATATTTAGAACCCGTGCAAAATGAGACGCTGCTCTGGTTCAGAGCGGTAGATCCCTCTTTAAACAAAACTAAGTGATAATTAGTGAACATGACAAGAGTGATTACTTCAAAAGCCCATGCAAAATGTTAATGAACTTATGTCTTAATCCTGATGAGATTGAATTTGGGGGGCATGACCTAATCTAATTAACAGTAAGTTTCCGTGCTGTTGTAGCTCTAGAAACCACTGTGATTGTAGACGTGGCTACCATAAGGAGGCTCCCTGTGTTGAGTATAAGTTTGGAAAACCAATATGGTGTCTCATACTGACATCTGAGATTTACTTCAAACCAGTAATTGTAGAAATGAATGAATGAGGCACTAAAGCAAACTTACGTCATTTTAAAAAGTGGTTTTTTAAATTTTATTTTCAGAAATTTTGCAAGTAGGAAAAAAAAAGCAAGAATGTTTTTTTCCTAGACCACTTGAAAATAACTTGTTAGCATGTTGCTGTCACCTGCAAGTACTTTAGTGTGTATTTCTTATAAACAAAGCCATTTGCTACATGAGCAATATAACCACCAAGTTCAAAATATTAACATTGGTACATTACTACCATCTAATCCTCAGACTCCTCAGATTCAATTTATCCCAGTTGTCCCAATAATGTCATTTGTAACAAAAGGATCCAATCTAGACGCATGTGTTGGATTCAGTGGTCATGTCTCTTTAATCTCCTTTATTCTGGATGTTTTCTTGGTCTTTTCTAGACTGTCGTGATCTTGAAAGACCCAGGGTGAGCAGCTGATGCTTCCTTGTTGCTAGTTCAGGTTTTGTAGGAGTATTGCAGAAGAGGTTGTTGGGGAAGAAAACTTTTTATCTACCTGCTTCTGTTCAGTGCTTGGAGACCTGCAAGTTAAACCGACAAAAGACAAATTATCAAGAGAGGAAAAAGAAACACATTTAATTAGTTATATATGGAAGTTCATAGAGAAATGTTACTCAAAGAAGTGGTTACGATTTAGGGCACAGAAAAGGCTTGAGGGGCACTTCTGACTTTTTAGAAGAAAAGTGGGAAAAAAGGGCACTTGCGAAAAAACAACTTTTTGGAAAGATACTTGGACCCTTGGGAGAATAGATGAAAGTCTGTAGTCATGCTTTTTTATCCAAAATTCTGGAACATATCATTGAAGGAAAACTATTTTTTAAGTCTCCTTTTGTCGATTCATTTTTGTAATGTGAAGATTTATATTTTTATAAGGCTATGCTTTGATGTTTAATTGATTCAATGAGCACTGAACACTTATTTATTGGCTATCTTTTTCAAAACATGCATGTTATTAATTTCTTTGGAGTAAGTTTTCCTCAGAGGATTGTGTGTCTGAAGTAATCCATGATGGGAACTTCAGAACCTAATACTAGCCATTTTTCTCTGTAGTCTTTAAAGTAGAATAAATAATCTAATTTCCTTTCTATATTTTATACATCAGATACTGAAAGCCCCCAATTTATATTTCCAGACCAGATCATCATCCTGAAACTGCCTTATAAGCTTTGCACTGCTTTTTTGTCTCAGTTGTGCTAAAACTTTGTCATGGAGATGCCTATGAAATATCAAAATGGGTATGTAGGGATCCCCTGTGACTTCATACCCTTACAACCAGTACATATGTGACTTCCCCATTTTGATATCTCATAGGCATCTGAAACTTGGCAAGCCCACATCTGAACTTTCGATTCCCGCTTCCCCCTTCCCCAGCACAAATCTTCCTCTTCTCAATCCCAATAAGTGGCATCCCCCCAGCCAAAGATTGGGAAAGGTTGTTCACCTCTTATATAGAACAAATCAGTGCATTCTGTGCTTTGTTCTGTTCTCTTTGGCATCTCCCATCTCAGTTGAAATTAGGATGGACTAATTGTTAAACTTAATTTACTATTAAGAGAGCAAAAACAACAAAAAAAGAGCCTACTTCCAACTGTTTCCAAAAGTAAAGCTTTAATAAAAATGACAGTAATTATAATATTTAAAATGTAGAGTGAAAAAAAGTCATAGTGTCTATAGAATGTCCAACATATGAAACATTTTGAAACCTTGGAAGAAAAGAGAATTCAAAGTATTATTACCAAATTGTTATTAATTTAATTTTCAAATGCCTAATTTCAGTAAAAATGGTGAATTTTTATTAATGGTGCTTGCAAAAATTCTACTAATTATTTACATATACAAAGCACAGTCCTGTGCAGTAGAATATATGCATGCATTGTATCTCTTGCATTTGCAAGCTTATATGCACAGGGAACTAACAGTTGTAACATCACTTAGCGGAAGCAAGTCCCTAGAAAGCTCCTTCATTCAATGATAAACGTTGTTGGAGAGTGTACAATACATTTGGCATTATCTTTGGAATTTGTGAACAACAGTGTTCCCTTAGAGCTTATAACTTAATAGAGAGGTATATAATAAACAAGTCAGCAATACATATACATATTGGATATTTTTCCTTGCTTGTACACGCTGTTTTTCTAGAGTGATATACTGAACTTCCAAACTCTAGAAAGGAAGAGTCAGAGACTTTTTATGATGTATTAACTCATAGAAGGTAAATCATTAGGGCAGCATAAAGTATTTTATTATTTTGCAATAATCTCTCCATGAGAACTGAAATCCCATCCCACCCACACCATCCAGAATTGAATTCAGTGGAATAGAAGGACTTGTAAATGTAGACACTAAGAAAGCAGAGAAAGGTATTATTCTAGAGAAGAGCCAGAGAGTTAGAGACCATGAGGAATGGAAAGAAGGAAGGTTTAATCCAATGGTTCATGATAGGTGCCAAGTCTGGAGGATCAGCAGAAAAGAGTAAATGAAACTCTCCCACACTTCGCACACTCTACATGCTCTACACTCTACACTCTACATTACTCTACAAGGTAAAATTGGAACCTGAAAGGATAATCCTTTAATATATTCTCAATTCTCTGTGCTTGATAGCCAACAGCAGGCCTCGTTATTAATGAATTGCATCATTCTTTGGAGAGAATCAGTTCTGCATAATATAAAGAGAAATTTGTGTCAATAGTTAGAAATAAAAGAACTAGAAATTCCTTAACATGGTATATCTCTCAATTTAAAGGTATTGGGTTTCCTTTAAGATCCACTTTCATAGTTTACTAAATTATGATAAATCTGCCTATTCCCCTCCCCCGCCCCCGCCATGACCTTTAAATATTGTGAGATCCAGCCTTCCCTCCTGCTCAAAATTCTTTTTGAGGTTGAATCCTTATCTAAAAAAATTTGCAAATCTGATGTATAAATGAGTTACAGTGCTCTTCATATGTGAGAAAGTCATATAGTGTCTATAATTATCAGCTTTTTTAGTAAAAAATTGAGACATGTTATTTGAAAAATGAAATAGAAATAATCTGGTAACAATAATACTTTGCATTCCCTTTTAAGGTTTCAAAGTGGTTTCCTGCACTGAACATCTTATAGATATTGTTGCTTGCTTTCCTTTTCTACATTTTAAATGTCACATTTACACTGATTTTATTTATTTACTTATTTTAATTTTTGCATAGAAGAATTGGGGTATAGGCCAGAGATGTAGGAGGTGAGAGGATTCATCAGAGACAGAGTGGGGAGCAGAACAGGTGGATCTACTGAAATACACAGCTGAGGGGAGCAGCGGGCGAGATAGGAGAGGTCTGCTACGCTGTATGTGGGTTAGCTCCCTGGCTGGGGATCTCCCAGAGCTTAGCAGTGATAGCACTGAAACTTAACTCTGAGGCCACCAGGGAGGCCCCTGATTTTTATTTTGGAAGCAGGCTTCCCCCTTCCCCCCCACCCCTGTTTTCTTAAGATTAAATTAAGTTTAGCAATTATTACATAGTAATTGCCTCTGAGACTCTCCATCAAGTTTTAAAACAAATACTATTGTAAGAGAAAAGGAATTAGTTCTGAAATCCTATTAAACAGCATTTGATTCTAATATGACAATTCAGAGTTTTTTTCACTAAGATAAGCATGATAAGCCTTGTGCTTGTTTTACCAGTGGATTAACTCAGCTTTTGTTTATAAGACTGTTCTCCCTCTTTCTGTGTGTGTGTGTGTGTGTGTGTGTGTGTGTGTGTGTGTGTGTGTAAGGAGAGAGAAAGAATGAATTAACAATGTATCTTTAGGAATTTGAGAACCATTAGTGTATTCAAAACTGAAACTAAACTCTTCCCTCAAATAGCTTCTTCCCATTTGCTCTTTGTTTCTGTGAACGGCACCATCATCCATCCAATTCCTGAAAGCAGCCCCTGGGCATCATCTTGATAACTTCCTGTCTGCACCTCATATTTACAGTAACACCAATGACTTTTTATTCTGCTTTCCAAATTGCCTTCTCAGTCTGTCCCTCTTTGCATCCCCATGGCCACTACCCTGATATAAGCTACCATTTTCTCTCCTAATGGCTATAGGGCTTTTCAACTGGTCTTTCCACTGTTTTCTATATGGCTGAAGTCGTCTTATAATAATGCAAATTGATCCTGTTGTATCTCTCTGCTTAAATACCCCTCACTGTGTCTTATAATGTAAAGTTAAAAGCTCTTGATACCATCCATCAAATATCATATAATTTTGTCCCTGCTGTCTTTTCATTCACACCTTTGCTCAAGCCACACTGCTCTTTATTTCTTTCAGATTGGGTACTCCATTACTTCAGTTTTGTCACATAATGTCACTGCCTCCCTTTTCTGCACTATCTCAGTTTAAAGTCAGTTCCTCAAACTGGTCAGACTAAGACAAGATCAATTTAATATTCACTGCCATGACAGTCTACTTTTTTCTCTAATAATACATATCACATGTGGAATTATTTGTTCAATGTCTGTCTTCCCCACCCAACAGCAAGAGTCGAGAAAGTGAGGTTCAAGTACATTTTACCTCTGATCCCCTGGCGGCAGAGTGCTAATCCTATAATGAATGCTTAGTAAATTACTGAATTATTGAAAAAAAATAAGTGAAATCAGAAAATGAATGAATAAAAGACATGAATATCACTCAAACACTTACTTTTGATGTTGAAATATTCTGACAACTCTTCAAAATAAACCAAGTAATAAAAATTTGAGCCAAATAGGTAACTTTTAAAAAGTTTGTTGAAAAGTATCATAAACTGTGTTATCTACTCAGGTTCAAATTGACTTGGCAATATATGGGTTCATATGGCAAGAATCTTTCAGATGAAGTTATTTAAACATATTGGTAACCCATAAACAAGTGGAAAGTGTTCTTTAAGAGAATGCATATAGAATATAGAAAAGATTTGTTTTCTTGTACCCCTGCTATAACATATCTAAACAGTTCTCTAATATCCAAAGGCTGATCCAATATAAAAACTTTACACTCACTGGATTTTTGCAAACTTATTAAGAATCCAGCAAAACCAGGAAGCGGGCATACACACAAAAAATAAAAAAACAGGCTCCCTGCTGGCGCAACAGGTAAAGTCGCAGCACTATGACGCTATGCAGAGCCACTGCAGGACGAGTTCAATCTCCGGCCAAGGAGATCCCAAATGGAGCAGCAGACCTCTCCTGCCTAACCCACTGCTCGCCTCAGCAGTGTACTTCAGTCGATCTGCCTGTTCTGCTCCCCACTCTGTCTCTGGTGAATCCTCTCACCCCCTACCCGCCTCACACACCTCTGGCCTACACCCCAGCTTTTATGCATAAATCAAATAAATCTTTAAAAAAAGAAAGCCAAAAAACAAGTTAAATAAATGTCACCAGACCAAAGCATATGTAATCCCACAGTCTTCACTCCAGTTTTCCTTGCTATTAATTTGCACATAGTATCAACAAACCTGTTTACTAAGGTATATCGTTTCTAAAGTCAAAGCCCCAAACAAGAACTGGAAGGGGAAAGACAGTTGCGGTCACCCGCCAGCCCCAGTGGCAGTATCTGCTTGTCAGCATACTGAGGAGGCATCTCACCCTCTCCAGACTTCACTGGAGATTTACTTATGTAACAGCACTAACCATGTTCATCTGGTGGCAGGATTGTGTTTTATAGTCATTTCCTATTGTTGATCATAAGCTTCTTATGGAGAGATTTTGGCTTTTCACAGGCTTTCAAAGTTCCTCATACATTTTGGATATTAGCCCCTTATCAGATACATGATTTGTAAATATTTTCTCTCTTTCAGTAGTTTGCCTTTTCATTTTGTTAATGATTGCCTTTGCTGTGCAGAAGCTTTTTTAGTTTGCTGTAGCTCCACATGTTTATGTTTGCTTTTGTTGCCTTTGCTTTTGTCATTAGACCCAAACACTCATCACCAAAACCAATGTCAAGATGCTGACCTATTGCCTGTATTCTGGGAGCTTTTGGCTTTAGGTCTTCTAGTCTTTAATCTATTTGGAAAAAAGACTAAAAGTTCTGACCCTTAATAGAACTTTGAAGTAGTAATTTAAGCTATGGATTCACGTTTTTATTCCTTCAAGTTTACAGCTTTTAAGGGCCAGAACTTTTAGTCTTTTCATGATCTATTTAGCCATTAAAGCAATGTAGCGTGTGATGAAATCACAAAATTTTGGTTTGAATCCTTCCTTTGGCCACACCCCAACTGAGTCATGGTGGGCAACATGCTTAATCTCTCTAAAGGAGGGTAACCTCTGAGCAATCACCCGTCATATAATGTTATCACATATCAGTTTGGTGAGATATAAAATGGAGCAATGAGAGGAAATCTTTGAGGAATCAGCTAATACATTCCCTTTGACTCTTGAAGTTAAAGGATCAGACACTAAGCAAAAAGTCATTTCTGTATTTTGGTAGTTATTTTCTAACCTCTGTGATTCTCAGTCACTTTATTTATAAAATTGAAATAATAGTAGTACCTATCTGTACCAGACAGAATAGATCATGTGCAGTAACAAAGAACTCAGAATCTTTCAATGATTTAGAACTAGCAAGATGTATTTTTTACTCACTCAAGTCTATTGTGGGTTGACCAATGACTTTTCCATATCATCCTTATTTGAGAACCTGGGGTGACTGACTTTTTACCATCTGAATTGTCTTTGGTCACCGTGACCAGGAGAAGGGATCGTGGCAAATCACAAACTGGCTCTCAAAAGATTTTGCCAGGACGTTTGTGCCTCTCCATTCACATTTCACTTGACAAGGCAAGTTGCCTCTCTCTGCTTTAATTTACAGGATTGGGAAAATGCAATCACACTATGGGTATGTAGGCCTGGAAAGAGAACTGGAATGTTGTTTAGCAACCTCATGATTACCACCTGGCCCTGTTAGGGTTGGCAGAGGATTAAGGTGGTGAATGTAAACCACCAAGCACAGTGCCTACTGCCCTACAAGAACAAAGGAAATGTTAGGCATGGTCGTGAATTATATTGGTTATAAGCTGTATTAATAATGATGACTTGAAATTTATCCCAGCTTGTTGCATGTAGTGAGCCTTCAGAAATGGAAACTTCTGATAGAAAGCCTGTGTGTTAAAAAAAAAAAATAAGGCTGCATAACTTCATAACATGACAGAAATGCTTCAGTGTACTACAAAGAAACAGTAATGAACACTTGGGGGACTTGGATGACTTAGATGTAAGTCATCTGAGTTACTCTTTTCTATCCAGATGGGAAATTTGTGATTTATAAACTGCTAAAGAACAAAAGAGGATTGGATTTATACATTTCAATTTATTGAGCCAAGTTCATGATTTTTGAGTGTCTAATTCTGTTTCTGCTGCATGTTTCTTTGTACCATGCCAAGCTGTAGAACACAGGGCCCTACTATGGTTCACAGATTCGCCTAGAATGATAATAAGCAGGTCAAATCATCGCAAAAGCATTTCAGGCAGGAATAGGTAGACATCTAAGCTTTCAGAGGCCATTCTGCACCTCCATTTTTCCTTGGGAGAAGAGCTTTACTTTTTTCTTCTAAATGGGAAAGAATTGGTCATTGTGATTGCTAGTTGGTTCATCGATTCCATTTTGCTGCAAACAACTTTGAGAGTGCTACTTCAGTCAACACTTTCGTTTAAAATGTATTATTCTGGTGGGTGAGCTCCTCTAGAGCACAGGTCCCACCATCCTTTAGTCTCGGGTACCCAATGCCAGGCAGCTAGTGGAAACTTAATCTTCATTGTGAATGAAGAACAGAACAGATGTGCAGCAAAAATACTGTCCCCTTTTAAAGGAATTTCAAGAATACGGAGAGCACAGGAAACATTAACTCAGTGAAATCCTGTGTTTATTTCCCTCCTGCTTATTTCTTCCGTCCTTCATAACCAGACCGTGACCACTGCAAGGAGGAGTCTCTTTAATCCCACGACACTGCTGCACACTGTTGGCTCAAACTGTATTTCTCTAATAATAGCGTTCCTTTCCATGCCTCCTTCCATACCTGCAAATAGTCTTGTTTTGGAAGAAATAAAGTTAGCAATCTTCTCCCCTCTGTCATCTGAGTAGAGGCTTGGTGCGTTGAGGAAATTCCTCCTTCTCAGTGACTCTCAAACTTCAATAGGAATAAGAATCACCTGGAAGTCTTGTTAAAACAGATTGCTGAACTATCCCCCCCACCCCCTTTCTGGATCAATAGGTGGAAGTGGGCTGAGATGTACTGGCTGACTGTAGATCAAAGGTTACCATAACCTCTCCTACGGTTTAATTTACTAAAGCAGTACAGGAAATGACCTGGACTTGAGAATGGCATCTGAAGGAAATCCAGTCCTTTAGGACTGAGCTCTTTACCTATGGAATGGATGCTTATTCAGGTTAATTGTGTCAGATTTGAGTTAAATGGCAAAATTCCCAGGAGGTATCTGAGAATTGTCCCCCACCTAACACACATATGATAGAAACTGAATCTCAGAAAACTTAATATTTTGTATACTATATATATTATCTACTACATCTTTTATGGGATTTACATTTTAGATACTATACATGTGTGTGTGAGTGTATACACATACATACACACACGCACACATACATATTTCAAAAGTTTAGTAGGTTGTGAGATACTAGGGCAAAAAGAAAACCTAACTGAGATTTCCTGGGGCAGAGATCATCAGTCAAGTCCTAGCATCCATTTCTTTTGTTCTTACTTGCTAATGGAATCCTCAGATTGTATGTAGCTGGGCACCCACTTACCCACTGAGACACTACCAGGCTCCCTTACTGCTAGATGCAAGCAAATGTGCATTTCAAACAAACTCAATTACACCCATGTTACTAGACTAAGCACCATTTCTGAATTCTTCTGGTTCTCCTTTCTCTGCATGTCCCAAGACTTTTTAGTGCTAGTTTCTTTTTCTGATACTGGTTTTGCTTAGTTTTTCATGTTGCTTTTGAACTGTTGGAATGATCCTAATTATTTCTCTTTCTGATAGTATAACACTAGTGTTCTCTTTTATGTGTCTGCCCAAATGTTGCTTTGATTGTTATGGATTATGATTTCCTACATCTGGGAACTGTCTCATCCCAGAAGGCCTACTAGGGAGAGAAAGCCCAGGGAGTTGCCTGCCCAGCACTCAGGAAGACTGTGTCTGGTTAGAATAATAATGGGATGGCTTCCTGTGTAGCAGACGTTTGGACCTTTAACCAACTGTTGAAGAAATTCATATGGGTGTTTTTATTATACTGCTGGCATCTAGCTGGTCAGTCAGTTGGCTTTCTGAAGTTGTTAAAAAAGAGTTAGTGCAACTGCATTGGTGGGAGATAAAATTTGTCAACATTTTGTCTAAATTTGTCTAAATAGGAATTTTATCGTTTAGTTTACTGATTCAAGCTATAAATTTATAGTTGGCTGCTCTCCAATTGATCTTGATATACCAACAAAGCAATTTCAGTTTTGGGAATAAAGATACATAAGAGCCTAAATTGTGAGATCACTTAAAATCGATCTTCTATTTGGGATACTTATTAAAGATGAGTAGTTATTTTGTTGCTAGAAGGAACTCTTTTTCAAATGACTTTTTTAGGTATTTTCTCTCTGTCTTTTCTCAGTGTGCCTCTACAGACCATAGAGGCATGTAGTACAGCTCACTCAGCAGGTGAGTATGGGCGGATTTTTGTTTCTGTTATTCCTTTGAGTGTATGTTTTAAATATATTTTTCAAATAAATGAGATTGCTTGCCATATTGCTTTTATATTCTGTTAACATATTTATTGAAAATTTCTCCCTGTCATTAAATAATACTCTATATTAAAATGACTGTTTAGTAAATACTTCTTTATTTGAACGCACAATTGTTCGGTCAACTCACTGTGTTAATATGATTGAAAGAAAACATACATGCTGCCAATTACCCCACTGGCAAGAGAGAAAAAACTTATATAAAACATTACTAATAATCAAAAAAATCTTTTGCCGACTCTTTCTTACTTTATACTTATTTTTGGAGGAAAAACAAAATATTTAATCTGAATTTAGAAATATTGTTAGTCAATTTAGGGTGAGGAGTCATATTTTAATAGCATTCTCTCGTTTTTGGAGACAGATGATCAAATCTATGGTGATAAAAAGATAAAATACCAAAAATTAAGATTAGAGGCACTAAATAGATTGAGTGATGCCACTTTATTTCCTTTTTGAAATTTGAGGTTGTCTGTGCATTAGGTGATGTGGGTTCTTTTGTTTGCTTTGAAGAACTTGATCATGTTCATACACAGTTTTGATAATTTTTATAGACATGGGTTCCTGTACATCATAGTTGAACTCACCCCATCATCAGCAACAATTGCAAGTTACGAAGGCATAGCGTGCTATGCGATTCAAAACTGCATATGATTTTTTCTTTAACATACTTTTTTCTTTCTTTAAATAACATTTTTTCCTCACTGCATTCTGAATTCATGATTATAAACTCTTCTTTCACCCCCTCATATCCTTGTTTTCTTTCAACATTTCCAATTATGGCTCCTTCCCCTAGACCTATTTCTGTTTGTGTGTAGTGTGATTGGAGGATATATCACATGCTTTTTAAGATAAACAGTCTGGATTTGAAACCTTGTTCTTCTACCTTTAAACTGTGTGGCATTGAGCAAACTTCTTACCTTCTCTGAACCTCAAAGAAATGGTAGTTTTTCCTCCATCACAGAATTTTTCTGAAAATTAAATACAATAATATATATCAAGTTCCTAAAATATAATCAGAATTCAACAAACACCAACTTCCCTCTCCACTCTATGTTTTCATTTTTCCTTCTCGATTTTTATACTTTTCCTTAAAGTGTCCAGATGACTAATTTGAACTTCTTGGCAGTTGTCTTGGGAAAGATTCAGGATAAAACTTTTTTTCTTTCGTTCTGGAGTTCATCATTATTAAAAAGTCACCATTTAGCTAATATTTACTTTGATCTGAGTAAGACTGTAGACTTTAGTCAACGTTATATCATTTAAATCTGAGTAAATCCTAAAATGACCTTTTAAGCAGTACTTGCTCATCAACTATTTTCTGAAAAGGAATTACTCTCTGGAGGTCCCTGAGCAAGCCAGCAGGGCTGGTGGAGGGGAAGACTCTGGTGCTAACTTGGGGATTGCTGATAAAAAGTTAAGCTTCTTAGCACTAGACCCCCAATCAGTCTGAATCCATGTCAGCCAGTTTGGCTACATTTCTGACTCATCTTCCCTGTTCTCTGATGGGAATTCCTCTCTGCCTCTCCAACTAACTTACTTGAAGATAATTTGAAGATCACTTTATGAAAGCTCTACTGCTTACTACCTCCCCTTCAGTCTGTCCCCTAAGGTCAGCTCTCCTATTGGCCTTCTCTCTACCCCTTGAATACTTCTGTCATTGTGTTAGGAGAGTGGGTCCTTGCGGGTCTGGGTGTGTACGCCGGTTGAGGAATAACAGCCGCCACAGCAAATGTGAGAGCAAGCAAGTGTGGATTTATTGAAGCAAGAGGAAAGAACTGACAGTGGGAGGGGGCACAAGGGAGGGTTCCTGTTTACTCCAGGCCTGTCTATGACCATATACCATCAGACTTCCTGTTGTCCAATGTGTCGGACTATTGATTAAGCACTAGGTGGCCGGGAAGTTTAATGGTGGTTGTTTTTCTGTCCCCTAATTATCCTGTAACCGGATCTTACACTAGGTGGTGGCCAGCTCAGCACCATTTCAGTAAAACACCTCTATTTTCCTGGGAGCGTTTTGTTCCATCTGTTCCTATATTGTTTAGAATCACTGTCCCGTGTCGCAGCCTTTCCCGTTCCTCAGGTTCTCCTGGTCTCAGTCCCTTTCAGTTGTGTCTAGAGTGCTTCTTAGTCTTTGCGTGTCTCCTTACTCCTGCTCTCAGCCTGATAAGAGCACAGGGTATGTCAGATTCACTTTCAGTGCTTTGCCCGTAGTTATTTCCAAAGACATGGTCCCCATAGGACTAAGTGAAGTTACCATATATGTTCTCCTGCAGAGACAGGTTCAAGTTGACTTCCTGGCAGGGATGTAGTGAACAGGGAGTATATATCATCCTTGTAAGAACTTGTGAAATTCTGAAGAATTGGGGTACAGGGTGGGAAACTTAGTTCTACCTTGGGAGAAATTGGCTTCTGATTTCTTCTGTTCCTGCAGAAAATATTTCCCATGCTCAGCAGGGCTTTCTAACAGTCCATTAGGGAGCCATTATTTGGCCTCCTCAAGACTTTTGTGTTCTGCATGGCTTTTGGTCCTTGGAGAGCAGCTGTGCCTGGCCTTTGCTGCAGAGCTCAGAATTGGTTTAGGATCATATTTTACCTTTGTCATACTGGCAGGTTTTGAAAGCTAACAGTATCAAAGGAACTGTATAGATTTCCCAGGGTTTTTTTTATTCCTTTTCTGCTTGTTTAGGATACATTTGACCATAAATGATATTTTATATATGATGGCTTGAGTATCATTCTGCTAATCATCCAAAAAGGTTTCATTTTAGTTCCAACATTCTTATATGAAACTATAATATGTGTATTTATATACTGTATACTACGGAATTTTATTATGATGTTATAAATATTAAGAAGCCATTCCTTCCAAGGCAGGCCAACAAATGTCTTCAGAATATACTGAAGTCATAGCTTAATCTTCTTCTCACAAAATTGACATATTGCCACTTTTGCTTTCTATCTGTGGTATCTTCTCTATGCCTCATGTCCCATAGTCCCACAGTCCTCTCTGTTTTCAGTCCATTTTGTGTCCAAGTGTCCCAGTGGAAACAGAATGGTGCTTGCAGAATTGATCAGATTACACATTTATTTGATTCAATTGCATCTTGAAGATAAAAAGAAAAACACACATTGAACTGGCATGGGTTTTCCTACCCTGTTTCTATTACTGCTGTGTTTGTTACGCGTCTCCAAATCCAAAGAAATAAAATGAATTAAAAAGGCACGTTTTAGTTTTTCGCTAAAATATTTCCCAACTGTCTCGTTTATATAAACTCAACTCTTCTTGTAACAATCATAATATTAAAGCTTCTGCCACTAAAATACATAGACATCATTCTGTTAACTTTGACTCTAAATCCCAATACAAACTTACAGTCATAATTTTCTTTACTCACACAGTGAACCACTATTAATTATTTTATGTTAAAATATATATTTAATTTGCATAGCTGAACAATGAAAGTGTTAATAATAATAGCTATTGCTTATTGAGAATTTGTTAAAATCAACACTGTAGTAAGCATTAATATATTATTTAATTTTATCCTTAAAAAGACCTTATAATTGGACACAGCTGACAGTTTCCAGACACCAAGCTAAGTTTTGTATTCATTATTTTCTCTGCACTCAACAATTGGACAGGTACTACTACTATCCCTATTTTGCAGATGGGGAAACTGAGGCTCCATAGTCGAGTTAGTTTTCAAGTGTGACTATGAAGTAGTACGTAGGGATGTAAGCCCCCGCCACCAGGTGAGGTGTGCCTTCTGCCTGTGGTAGACTGTGCATTAAAGAAGGTTTTTGTCATCTTACAGATGGAGGAACTGAGGTAAGAATTTAAAACAACTGTCCAAGGTTACAGAATTCTGAAGTAATGAAGCTAAGATACAAACCTCTTTCTCTGAGTCCAGTGTCCCACCCACAAACCCGTTATGTTATACATTAAAAAATGATATCCGTCTAATTTTTTAAACTTTAATGTGATTGAACTATTAGTCACCCATAGGCATTTATCTTTCAATTCTGATAAAGATATTGATTTAAAATCCTATTCTAAAAGTTTACAATGTCTCTACTGGGAAGAAAGTCCTAAAACTATTCTAGCTTGAACAGAAAATAGTTCCATATGTCACATTTGTGGATACCACATGGAGCTTTTATATAATGTTTTTGTTTGGTTCTAAAGGCATAAATTAATTTTTACTTCCTTTTGGCAGATAGCCTCACATTCTGGTGAATTTTTAAAACTCAGAATGAGAATCAAAATTAAAGTTTATGAATAAGACAATATCAAATATATTTAAGACAATAGACGCACTTCAACTGAGAAGATTAAGAAAAATCATAGGATAAGGATCTTATGAATCAGGGCGTCCCATGTTAAGTCTCAGCACTATGAAGCTATCTGTAGTCACTGCAGTACAAGTTCAATACCGGGCCAGGGAAATTCCCACATGTCGCGGCAGACATCTCCTGTCTCACCCGCTGTTCCCTTCAGCAGTTGTACTTCAGTAAATCTGCCTGTTCTGCTGCCCATTCTGTCTTTGGTGAGTCTTCTCATGCCCCCCACACCTCTGGCCTACACCCCAGCTCTTGTATGCATAAATAAATAAATCTTTAAAAAAGAAAGGGGGGAGGGGATCTTGTGAAACAACCAGGGGCAAAGATGAATTAGATCTATTTTTCCACTTTTCTTCTATCCTTCCACCACTTAGTGCCCAAGCCACCATAGAAGCTGTTGATACTTGGAAATCTCCCCTGACTCCTCCAGATAGTGTGGAAGAGATTCCCCAGTTAGCATGTTTCATTTTTAAATGTGTACTTTGACTGATTTTCACTGACTCCATTCTCTTCAAAATCAGGACCAGGTTTTATTATCTCTGCATCGTTAATACCTAACACATCTCAGTTATACTCAAGTGTTCATCAGCTCAGTTCGCAGTCCTCAGATACTTTCAGATACACTCAAGGCACTCACTTATCATTGGAATAACACAAAAAACAATAGAAAGAGATATATTAAACCAAGATAAACATTGGTCTGGGAGTCTGAAAACCTGGAATTCTAATATTTCAGTCCTGTTCTTTCTAATTCATTATTGGATCTTAGACAACATTCCTGGTTCTTTGTTGGCTAACAGGACTGTCTGGAGTCAATGACTTCTTTCTAAAGCCTCTCAACTCTGCAAGTCCATTTACTTGCCATTATATTATTTCAGATGTGCATATGTGAATACATCTAGAACCATGTCTCATGTATATTAAGCTTGCAATGTGGCTAGAATAGTGTGTCAGTACGGTTAGAAGAGAGCCTAAATGTACAGGAATAAACTTCCATGATTGTGTGAATACTAAAAACCAGTATGGATTGCTGACAGGAAAAGCAAATTCTAGAATGTGCTTAAATTTGCAAAAGGAAGATAACAACAATAAGTTTTTTTTTAATTATTACAGAACAAGAATAGGAAATGATAAATCTGAAGTTTAGACAGGATGACATCATATTAACACATGGTGCACAAAGCAAAAATCTTCTCTGTCAAGGAGAAAGAGCTTTCTGCTGAAAGAGGTAGAATGAACATGGTCCAGAGAGACAGTGAGCCCAAGGTAGGTGAGTATATTGTATGAGAATGCTCGAAAAAGTGCAGGAGTCTTCATCTGTAGTGAGAAAGGTGACAGATGAGATTGACTTACTGCCAATGATTTCTGAGATCTTTCATGAATGGGTAAAGTGGTAAAGACCTAAAGATAGCCCATCAGGGTCTTGGTTTGCAAAGTGAAGATGTTTTCTCAGATTTTAGCTGGTAATTTTGATGGCTGTTGCTGCAAAATTGTAGCTTATTTATGAATACTGGGAGTGGAATAGGATGATCAATATGTAGCCAGAAGTTAACTAATTTTTAATTTGTGGTTGTCAACAGAAATACACACATGTACACACAGGAAATGTACTTATTTGTCTTCTAGCTTGGCCTTTAACAAGATTATTATATTTATTTTGGAGAACATAGAAACACTGAGTGTGACTGACCCTCTATTTTAGTTTATTTATAATTAGACAAATAGTCTCTGCAAAAAATAGTTGCTAATCATATTCTTCAGGCCAGGAGCCATTTTGAGCACACCATCTACTGCAATGCCAGGTATCAGTTTTTAAAAATGAATAGCTACGTAAATGAACAGCATCCAACCTAGGAGGAGGTCTCTAGTGAAATCCCACAGGGCTTTACTCAACGCTGTCTTCAAGTTCCAGAAATGTAGATGATGCTTTAGACCCAAAGAAACTGATAAATGAAACTGTGCCCAACTTCACAAAGTGAAATTCAGTGTAATAAAATTCCTCACTTGGATCTTTGAGGAAATAGGTCCCATACTTACTTGTCTGGTTAGGGATGGTAGAGAGAAAGGAAGAGGATTAATTAGGTGGGGTGTGGTCAGTTCTAAGTCTCCACCTTCATATGCTCAAAGAGGCACCTGGTCAGGTGTAAGACACCAGATGCTCAACCATGGACAGATTTTTAAGCTTTTCTACTCACCATGGCTTTTCCCAGTGTGTTTGAGAAATGGAGGTTGGTGGGCTCACTGTCAGTTCTTACAAAAACAGGTACCAAAATAAGAAAAACTTATAGGAAAACAAAACCTCAAGTGAAACCAAATTTGGAGGTCCATCCTTATCTCAAATTCTTTAAGAGTATACACTCTGGAGCCACCCCTGAGTTGTGTGAGCAGAGGCAAATTAGCTAGACTCTCTGAACTTCTATTTTCTCATCTGTAAAATACAGATCATAAACTATTACGTCCACTTCCAAAATGCTGTGACAATAAATACATTCTCATACCTGAAACATTTAGAGCAGTACCTCACCAGTCTGTGTGAGCTATTACTGCAATTACTGCCTTCATTCAAATTTAAAAGAACATTGTGATGTTACCATAAGGAGGCTTATTGTAAGGATGCCCGCCTACCCTAGCCTCACACAAAAATAAATAAAACAAAGCAAAGAAAGAAAGAAAAAGGATACAGGCATATAATGGAGAAAATGCAGTTTTGTGGATAATACCAAAGTACATTTAGGCTCTTTTATCACTTACTGAACACTTTGAACCAAGCTGACATTCTGACATTGCAGTTAGAAGATGTAGAGGCTGGCAAAACTCCCTCGGTTTTACAGTCTTTTTAGGCTGTTTATGCAAGACTGCCTTTAGAGCCATTATGCTATTTCCTAGTATCAGTCCCTCGTTACTGCTCTCATGTGCAAGTTGAGATTAATTTTCCTCATATAACAGCAACAGTATTGTGACTTACTCTGAACTGCACTGGGTATGAGTGAAAACTCAAGCATTTAGGAATGACACTTGCAAGGTTCAAGTCCTGGCCCTCCCCTTCCTCTCTGGCTTAGTGGGTTCCCTCCGGCAAGCCCAGCCGAGTACTGAAGGCAGGTCCCTGCTCTGTTCTCCAGCCCTCCCTTTTCTTTATCTTACCGGAAGTGCTATTCACTCATTTATTATGATAAATGTTTAAATGCTGTTGCCTGCAAGGAGCCTATAGTAAAGGTCTGCCCTAATTGAAACTTGCATTCTTAAGGTTATCTCATCCTGCTTTATGTACATGTGTTAGCTCCCTCACTAGCTTTCAGGTTCACTTGCCCACCTTTGCACAGTTTGGGGCCCAGAGTCACAAAAGGATCCTCTTAATGTTGAATAACCTTGCAAGGCAATAAAGGACAGACGAGGAGGCACCGAATCTGAGGCAGCTCATCCTTGCAGTCTTGTGTCTGGGTCTGACGGGGTGGACTGGATGAAGAAGACCTGTGAGCCTTTCATTTCCCCCATTGCAAAGTCTATTTTTTTTTTAAAGATTTATTTTTTATTTATACATACAAGTTGGGGTACAGGCCAGAGGCGTGGGGCGGCGAGAGGGTTCACCAGAGACAGAGCGGAACAGGCAGATCAGAAATACACTGCTGAGGGGAGCAGCGGGCAAGGCAGGAGAAGTCTGCCGCGCCATGTGGGATTCTCCCTGGCTGGGCATCGAACTCGCGTCGCCGCTGCCAACAGCTCCACAGCGCAGTGCTTAACCGCTGCGCCACCAGGGAGGCCCTTTTGCAAAGTCTTTATTTCTAAGCTCCACCAAGAATCATTTCTACTTTCATTTAATATAAATTTTCACACTTTGGGGACTCCCTGGTGGCACAAGGGGTTAAGTCTCAACACTATGAAGCTATCAGCAGCCAGTGCAACATGAGTTCGATCTCCAGGGAGCTGACCCACATGGCACAGCAGACCTCTCCTGTGTCACCCACTGCTCCCCTCAGCAGTGTACGTCAGTCAATCTGCCTGTTCTGCTCCCCACTCTGTCTCTGTTGAATCCTCTCACTGCTCCCCTCCACACACCTCTGGCCTACATCCCAGCTCTTGTATGCATAAATAAATCTTAAAAATAAAATGAATTTTCACACACTTAAGTTGTCTTGCTTTCCCTTCTTGTCTAGTCTAACCTGCTTTTCTAGCTCATATGGGAGCCCAGTCATTCATCTCTCTTTCCCCCCTTCCTATCCTCATGTATCAATTCTTCATTTTTTCTTCTTCCAGCACCTTTTCCTCCACCAGCATTAGGGATAGAAAATGGAAATGCCGGTAGAAAATGTTTTAGCAAGTGGGAGGGGACTAGGAACCTGGATAAAATGGTAATTCACAAGGGCTGTTTTTTAAACCAGATGAAAGACTTTCGGTCTTATATTCATTCTATTCAGAAGGATTTCAAGCTAAATCTTTATCCTGCCATCTGGAAATAGTTAGATGACTGCTGTCTAATCTAAGCATTTTATCAAAACATTTGAAACTATCTTTGCTTCATAAAAGCATAGGTTGACACTGAGCTTTGTTTTAGCCAAGGTTTGGGAAAAGTTTTAAGCCATACTATATATACTTTATAAACTTCAAACACTAGAGCTATGGGTTACAATATAGCTTGTTCTTCCAACAATAAACTATTTTAATCCTGTTGTAATTTCCCTGAAGGCTGGATTTACTCATCAGCTTGTTCAGCTAACTAAAACTGTAGGTACTATCCACAACCCTGTTATTTAAACACAATTCAGAAATCATAAATAGAAATTCAAAAGGAGAGCTTCATTTTGCAAGATAAGATTTGTGGCTGGGAAGAAATCCTCTCAGAAATGTGCCTGAGATCTTGTGGATTTAACATAGCCTCTGTTTCTTACCAGCCACATTTGGCAGCTTGAGAACTGTTCCCTACAAATACTGACAAATATTTTTACTAACTCCCAAAATGTTGTTTTTTGGTTTTGATTTTGTTTGCTCATATTTTTAACTTGGAAAGTTGGTACAGTAATATGATGGTCAGCCAGCAAATCTCAGGAAAATTTCCCCCTTCTGCAGCATTTTAACAAAAATATCTTGAACACTGGCTATGGACAAGGTACTATGTTGACTGTTTCTGACAGTAAAAGTAGGAATGAAAACTTGATGTCTGGCCACAGAAGTAAGAGCTGACATTGTAATAGAGCAAGTGCCACAGAAAATGCCCTGAGTCTTAAGAGCATGGATTAGATTTGCTGAGTCAATCAGAGAAGGTCTTATACAGGAAGTAGGATGTGAGCTTCGGTGACCAGCCAGATGTTAATATGTGAGATTAGACAACTGAAACATGGCACACAAGGACTATCATTAGGTCTTATTTTTTATAAATTAATGAAAAATAACAGTGATTAAGCTAAACTCCATGGGTCTGAAATCCCAGATTAAACTTTGGTCAGTAGTGGGGCCAGTTTTATACATTATTCCACTCTTTAAATAATTTCAAAGCTGTGTTTTAGGACAAATAATCTGCCTCCAGAATGTAAGCTTAATTGTAAAGGTAGAAAAGTTGGAATTTGGGAAACCAGTTGGGAGGTTATTGTAATGCTCTAGGAAGGTTTGACAAGAGTTGCTCTAGGCTAAGAGGAGTAGGACTGGAATGGAGGGATCGATTTTGTGTATTGAAAACTCCTGAGATTTAGAACCTGACCAGAAGATGAGAGGAGGAAAAAAGGGAGGAGTTAAAATTAATTCTGAAAAGTCAAATCTGAGAATTGATACCATTTGAAAAGTTAAACATGTTAAGTAGTACTGCTGGTGTGTGGTGGAGGGTAAGTAAATTCAGCTTTGCTAGCGGTGCATGAATGTATAGATGGTTCCCAGTGAGAATTGGAAATGTGAGATTGAAACTCAGGCTATGATTTGAAATATGGACTTGGGACTCATTAGCATAAAGGAAGTAGCGGAAGGTGGAGGAGTGAATATGAATGTCAGGGGACATTATAGAAGAGAAGATGGCCAAGGACAGAACACTAGGGGAAAGTGGTCTACTTTTAGATGAGTGAAGATGAGCCAGAATTAAAATAACGAGGTCAGGGAAGAGCCAGGAAGACTTAGTATCATAAAAGACCAGACAAGAGAGAGTTTTAAGGAAGGAGGAGTTGGTAATATCTGTGGAAACATAGAAGAAAAGAAGATGAGAATTGAGAGGGGGAAGTTAAATGTGGTAGTTAAGAGAGTTAAGAGTGGTCTTAAAACTATGAGTTGCTGGATTATGTTCTGTTTTGTGAGTCTAGGCTTTTTTGGCTTTGGCATAGTGTTCTAGATTTTTCTATTTCTTTAGGATAGCACAGAAAATGAAAGATGGTGCGCGCGCGCACGTGTGTGTGTGTGTGTGTGTGTGTGTGTGTGTGTGTAAAAGGGGGATGGAGGGAGGGAGGAAGCGAGTCATGTGACCAGATGACTGTTTTATATAATAAGCAGTAAAATTACTTAAATAAAAAATATCTTGAGCTCACATTTCATCAGTAATAGAAACACTAAAAAATGAAAAAGGAAATCTCCAGAATTTTACGTCAATAAACAAAACTCTATCCAAACTATTTCTATTAATAAGATAGCCTTCTGCCTGAAACAACAACACATACATAAACAATTATTGAGATGATAAATAGACCCTAAGATCATTTAATTCATCATGTTTTTCCCTTCTTTTCAGGAAAAAAAAAAAGACAGAGCTATGATAGCAACTGGTGGAGTGATAACCGGCCTGGCTGCCCTGAAAAGGCAGGACTCTGCCAGATCACAGCATCATGTCAACCTCAGCCCATCACCTGCTGCCCAGGAGAAGAAACCCGCCAGGCGAAGACCTCGGGCCGATGTCGTGGTTGTTAGAGGCAAAATCCGGCTTTATTCTCCATCTGGTTTTTTTCTCATTTTAGGAGTGCTTATCTCCATTGTAGGAATTGCAATGGCAGTCCTTGGCTATTGGCCCCAAAAAGAACATTTTTTCGATGCTGAGACGACATTGTCAACAAACGAAACCCAGGTGATTCGGAACCAAGGCGGTGTGGTAGTTCGCTTCTTTGAGCAACATTTACATTCCGATAAAATGAAAATGCTTGGCCCTTTCACGATGGGAATTGGTATTTTCATTTTCATTTGTGCGAATGCCATTCTCCATGAGAACCGTGACAGAGAAACCAAAATCATCCACATGAGGGATATCTATTCCACAGTCATCGACATCCACACATTAAGAGTCAAGGAACAAAAGCATATGAATGGCATCTACACGGGTTTGATGGGAGAAGCAGAAGTAAAACAGAATGGGAACTCCTGTGCCTCAAAACTGGCAGCAAATACCATTGCCTCTCTCTCAGGTTTCAGGAGCAGTTTTCGGATGGACAGCTCAGTCGAGGAAGATGAGCTTGTGTTAAATGAAAATAAGAGTTTGGGGCATCTTATGCCCCCTTTGCTGTCTGACAGCTCTGTCTCTGTCTTTGGCCTCTATCCACCTCCTTCCAAGACAACTGATGATAAGACCTGCGGCCCTAAGAAATGTGAAACCAAGTCAATTGTCTCATCATCGATCAGTGCTTTTACATTGCCTGTGATCAAACTTAATAACTGTGTCATCGATGAGCCCAGCATAGATAATATCACTGAGGATGCTGATAACCTCAAAAGTCGGTCAAGAAATTTGTCAATGGATTCGCTTGTGGTCCCTTTGCCCAACAGCAGTGAATCCTTCCAGCCAGTCAGCACAGTCCTCCCACGGAATAATTCCATTGGGGAGTCATTGTCTGGGCAGTACAAGTCTTCAGTGGCTCTTGGGCCTGGGACTGGTCAGCTTTTATCTCCTGGAGCTGCTAGAAGACAGTTTGGGTCTAACACATCCTTGCATTTGCTCTCCTCACACTCAAAATCTTTAGACTTAGAGCGGGGTCCCTCTACCCTAACTGTTCAGGCAGAACAGCGGAAGCATCCAAGTTGGCCTCGGTTGGATAGAAGCAACAGCAAAGGATACGTGAAACTAGAGAACAAAGAGGACCCGATGGAGAGGTTGCTTGTGCCCCAAGCTGCAATCAAAAAAGACTTCACCAATAAGGAGAAGCTTCTCATGATCTCAAGATCTCACAATAACTTGAGTTTTGAACATGATGAGTTTTTGAGTAACAACCTAAAGCGGGGAACTTCTGAGACAAGGTTTTAATGTTAAAAAAAGATATTTTACAAGACTGTATATTTTAAAACTCTTTTCACCATTGTTTCTTTGTTAAAGCATTGGTTGGCAGCCTTTTTAATCAAAGGGTTTGTAGTATATTAGACCTGGCTGCTTAATTCTGTAACAGAGATGGTTGAATGTTTGGGTTCCTTATGATTATTGCAGTTCTCCATATTATCACATGTAATTCTCTACCCTGTTTGTTTGAAAGCATGATCTCTTTTATTAATATGAATACAAAATACTTCCATCTGAATTAAAGCTCTTTTTCTTTACTTTTCTTTCATTGATGATCAGATTCATAGAGTGAAATGTTCAATTTGGAAAAGGTGGATTAGAAGTACCAAATTCAGGTCCAAGACTCACTACATATTTATAAATGTGTGTGAGTGCAAATCTTAGATGTCATCTCCTGAATAATTGCTTTTATACTGGATTGGTTACATGACTTCAAAGGAAAAAGATCTAGCTTTTGTGTAAGCTAAACAATGTGAACTGTTTAAATTAGTTTAGTTCTGTGTGGGCTGTTTGATATGAATTGATTAGGTTGGTTGTGCCGCCTACACTGAACTCTAGGTAGGTAGTGTTTTTTCAACATCAGTTCTATTTCTATGATATTTTATTTTACCAAGAAACCATGTACTAAAGAGTTATGACTGAGAATACCAGATATTCCTAGGGATAAATATCAAAATGCTATTTGCTATAGTTTTAGATATTCAGAATTGAAATTTCTTTGCAAGTGACTAAGAAAAATGAACCAAATAGTTTCTAGACACGCTTTCTTGAAATAATTGTATACATGAGGAACATGTTGACTTGTGCATAAAGAAATCATTATATGCTAGCTAATGCTAACTAGTCTCAGTACCTTTTCCTATCCATCTTTGTTTTCATCCAATATCCCCGCATTCCAACATCTTTATTTTCCCCCCAATATTTTTTAAGATAATATTACTTGGAAAATAATCAGCTGACTTTTATGTTTCTTTTTCTTAATACATATCATTAACTTGCTGGTTCAAGAAAATTCAGCCCTTATAAATTGCCTTGAAATTTACTTTTATGCTGGAAAGCTTTATGATGACTCCAAAGACTTTCATATAGTGTAACAAATTTTTAGGATTGTGATTCTCAGTTATTGGAAATAATAAATATTAAAATGAAATTTTCCATCAGAAAATGTTCATGTTTTCCTTTAAGATAATATATGATTTTAAGAATTACTTAATGGAATACTCAGGAAATTTTGCAGGTTTTTCCCAATACCTAAACATTCCTGAACATCAGTATTACAGTAGTTGTGTAAAAAAAGAAGGTAAACATTTTGCATTTGTAGATCCTCAAAATTCCACCTTGTATTGTCATCATCAACTTCCCTGAAATGAAGCATATGTTATTTATTAGAACATCAATCCTGTGTATTATAATAGAGTGGGCTCGACATTTTACTATAAAGTATTTAATAAACTGTTGTTAATAGAAATTTGTGTTTTTCATGCATTTGCCATTGTTTTTAAATAAAATGTACATTCTGCTTAAAATATTGTTTCTCAAGCTTTCAGATACATTCTACTGAAAATGCTTGATATCCTAGTAGTGGATGCTGTCTCCTTTTTATTTTGCTTCTATTAGGTTAGAGAGCTAGGTCCACCCACTTACTGAATTAAGCTAGTTTCATATTTTGTTATCTGTCATGATGGGTTAATTTTATGTGTCAGCTTGACTGAGCTAAGTGATGCTTAGATTTCTGGGTATATTTCTGAGTGTGTCTCCAGAAGAGATTAGCAATTGAGTCAGTAGCCTGAGTAAAGTTGTCCTCACTGATGCAGATGGACATCATCCAATATGTTGAGGGCTTGATTAGAGCAAAAGGCAGAAGAGGGTGAATTCACTCCCCAGTTAATCTGGGGCATCTATTTTCTCCTGCACTCTGACATTGGAGCTCTTGGTTCTCAGACCTTTGGACTCAGACCAAGACTTAAAATATTGACTTCCCTTGTTCTTAGGCCTTCCAGTTTGGACTGGAACTGTACCATCAGCTTTCCTGGGTCTCTCTAGCTTTAAGATGGCAGATCATGGGACTTCCTGCTCTCCTCAATCTTGTGAGCCAATCCCTCATAATTAATCCCCTCTGCTACCTATCTATCACCTGTCTATCCATCTATCTATCTATCTATCTATCTATCTATCTATCTATCTATCTATCATCTATCTATCCATACATTTCTCTCTCTTTCTCTCTCTCTCCCTCTTTCCTCTTTCTCTTCCCTCCCTCCCTCCACTAATTTATTGGTTCAGTTTTCCTGGATAACCAAGACTAATATACTTGGGATTATTTTCACTTCAAATTTCACTGATTTCAGGAAAGGAACCAGATACAGGGGCATCTGGCAAGTGTCACTAATACTCCCAGAAAACTAAAGGTCTCAACACCCCTGATGTGACAAATGACTGAAACCATATATTTTGCTTAATTCACCCTGAGAGAATTCAACCAATATGAAAAGGATTAAGCATAGGTATTGGTATAACAAAATAAAGGTACTGGAGGCTCAAACATGTGACTTCTACTGAAATTTCTCTCCACCAAAAAGTCCAAGTTTTTATTTACCAAACAAATGAGATTTATTAAATAATAAATATTTTCTCATTTTAATTAAACATGTTACTAATTAAAGCTTCAGGGGAATGTGAGTGACATAACCATATTGACTTGCTATAATTCTACCCAAATGCAATGAAACCTGCAATTTTAGATTGTATTTTAATATTTCCCTTAGGCTTTTATAAATACTGAAAATTATTTTCAAACTTCCTTTCTTCCTCTGGGAAATCATGGAATCTGGATGGTGGACTGGCTGCCTCCGGGTCAAAGAGTTTCAAAGGACTGTGGCTCACCTGAGGTGTATTAGTTTGCTCAAGCTGCCAGAACAAAATATCACAAACTGGGTAGTTGGAACAATTGAAAATTTTCCCTCACAGATATGGAAGACAGACATGCAAGATAAAGATGTTTGGTTTCTGTTGAGGTCTGTTTCTGTGGCTTCGCACTGTGCCCTCACGGGACATGTCCTCTGGAAGAGGGCATCGCTGGTGACGCCTCCTCTTATGGGGACATTGATTATTTTGGATTAGGGATCTATCTTACAGGCCTCATTTCACTTTAATTAGCTTTTAAAAACCTTATCGCCAAACACATTTACATTCTGAGTTTTAAAGGTTAGGACTTCAGGGCCTCCCCGAAGTTTTCAGGCTCAAATTTCTGTTTTAATATATATAATTTTAGAAGAAACAGTGATAATATTAGTAAAAGAAAAAGTTTACACAGCTTTGTATAAACACTTACAATTTACCAGATAAATTTTGATTACTTTTTCCATTAGTTCAAATTTAACCCTCTAAGTCCTTAAGAAACACCATGAATAACTAGAAGACATAAAATACATTTTAAAAAATCCAACAGTTTACCAAAACTTTGCTTGTGATGTTTTAATATTTACATATTCACTTGTTGCCTGCTCCATGATGTATTCTACTGCTGTGGTTTTCAGATCGTTCAAAGAACTTGCTCATTGTCCTATAAATAGGAATTGTAGGAGAAGCCCACATGGCTTAGCCTGTCATTTTCAGTTAATGGCCCCATTTTCTTTCCTCATCCTACTTGGAATCCTGCTTTAGACTTTTTATCAATAATAAATATATAACCTTGATATTGGATGATATTTGATGATCTAAGTCCTTTGTGATCTGAATTCAAATGGAAGTAATTGAGTTGATTTCTAGCTACTGTTCCACTCAGGTGAAGGCGAAGGCAAAAAAAAGGCCCATTTCATTGAAAGTGACATTTACTAAACAGTTACTGTCACCTTAAGAAAGTAACTTAAAGATTAGGCCTACCCAAGAATAGGGTTCCTTAAAGTGATAGAATTAGGTCATTCAAACTTTCTATATTGGCAGGTCAACTCTTATTCTTGAAGCACATTTGATAAACATAACTTATATTTTTGTTTCTTCTTTTTCTGACAGTGTAAGAAAATAGAAAACAAGTAATAAAAAGGAACAGGAAGTCTCTATACAGAGGAAATTGTTATTTTTCCTCTAGTCAAACTGGTTTTCATCATAATCTTAAACTCCATGTATTCACTTCTTAGTGCTTTCTTTCACTACTGCTTGGTTCAGGACCTGTTTTATTACGGAAATGTTGAGCAAATTACTTTTACTTTTGTCTCTTCCTCTATTAATTTGTAATTTAATAATTTGATATTCCAAACACTTCTCTACTTCTTTCTCATCACCAAATAGTATAGATTGTGTCTCCAGATATGTGTATATTATTCAAACTGAATTTAGAGATCTTGTTGCAGTGCAATTGCTTATAATCTAAACAAGGTTACCAGATGTAGTAAAAAGATATTATACTTGCTAATAGGAACATAAAAACCTGGAAGGACATTCAAGTTGACACCTTGTAGAACACACAGTTAGTGGAAGAATCAGGACTGGATATCAGGACTGTTAGTTCTCAGTATCTACATCAATTAGAATCAAGCCAGGTTTGTCTGTTTTTTAAAGTATTTTTAAAAACATTCTTCAAAATCTAATGAGTATATTTGGGGTTTATTAGGAATGGTAAACTCAGAAGTGTCTAAACTTTCAGACAGAAGATAGTGCTGAAATTATCATCACATCTTGAGAGTGTGGGGGTAGGAGGGGAGTCATATATAGCAGCTGGCAGTGGAGAAGTCACAGAGTTTGGAGTTTTTAATATTTATTTTATACATTTATTTCCTGTATTTTAATATACTAACTATGTAACTGCAATGAAAATCATGCCATGATGCCCTTGTGAGCCATTATATTTTATTTTAACAAGATCTACGGAACTAAAATGAGTCATTTGCATCCATATTCAATAAATCCCATGTACTGGAAAGGAGGTAGGAAGACAAGGAGGAGGAGGGAAGGAAGAGGTGTGGGATTTGGGGGATAGAGAGGAGAGAAAGCCATATGTTTTTCCTGCTTGTGAAAATCCATGCATAGCAAAACGCATTCTGCTTAAATTTTTTTTTTATAAAACCAAGTTCATAATTTTTAAATCACTGAAGCTGTGAAAAATATACTTATTTGATTTTAAAATACATTTTAGTAATCACTAACAGGGTTTGTTATATAGCTGATTTGAGTCAGTCACCCTAAGGTTAGCAAGTAACTTATTAATTTATAGTTGTCAACTAAGGAGTATCAATAGCTCAAAGCTATTCAGATTATTATTTAAAAAAATGAAATTATTTTTCTGCACTCATATTTTCTTTGTTCATTAGGTATGTATTTTCCCCTAAAGCATTTCCAAATTTCAAAATTGTTACCTTGTATTATCTCCAATGTTAATGACCTGAAGAGTCAAATTAACTTTCCAGCCAGTTAGTTGAAGAGTTAAAAAAGAATCTTTCAAAGCTCTTGGACTTTATAAGTTTGTTATTACAGTCTATTATGGTTTCAAGTCCTTAATGGTATCACATAAAATGCATATGAACAAAAAATATGAAGAACATTTAGAATTTGGATTATATTTAGTGTACATTATAATTAAAAATCCTTTATTATCTAGCATGCTCATTATCATTTAACAGACAGGAAAAAACTCTCTTGTGAAGTAATCTAAGTGAATTATATTCTCTTTGGCATTTTATATTGGCTAGCAAGATGTTTCACAACTTAAAAAGCAAATTTAATCTAAGCCTTTATTTTCTTATTCTAGAACTCTGGCACTGATATACATTAAGAAGTTCTGGTACAAAGTTATTATGTGTATAAAATTATACCAAAAATATCTAGTCCTAAATGTATGTCTAGCTCTTGAATATTTAAATATTCAGCTTTTAATCTGTGGATCATTCAGATGATTTCTATTTTATTTACTTGTACATTTAATTATTTACTTTTGTTAATCCAACTTTGCAGTTATGATCCAATATTGATAGTTTCAAGGAGAGGTAAAACTGAGTGTTAACCTTGGAAAAGAATATAATAACATTCCCTTGGGCTTATAAAGGAATAAAGGGTAGAAAATCAGAAAAGATTTGATGTAGGGTATTTATTTCTAAACAGGTAATTCATGTGTTATTTTTATTCTCCCACTCCTGTTGTCATTTTCAACCAAGAATTTAGTAATTGTTCACAATGGAGGTTATTGTCAATCCAGGTATGTCTCCAAATGATTGTATTGCAATATTGTCATTTTACAAAGTCCAGAAAGTCCTGGGATTGATTTCGCCATATTCTTTGTACACTCCCTCCACAATATTTCCATATTTCTAATACAGACTTCATTCGTCAAGATGCTTCAGAATCTTGCAAAATGCTGATACATATTGGCCTCCCAATGCATACTCATAGAATTAATTTACTTTTCAATTGGTGATAACAAATACAGGCTCTATTTCATTGTCCGACACTATGGGTCAGTTTGCAAAAGACTGATAAGAAAGGGAGAACATATGTGGCTGGTTGTAAAATGTTAAGTCTTATGGTTATATGAGACATGGACAGGTCTATAAACAAATTGCAGAAATTTAGAAGAGGAATTAATACATTTGCACTCTTGGTCATTTGGTCATAGAATGAACAAAGAAAGTAATCTCAGGGATTGTGTATATCTTTTCAAAGTAAAAGTAGAAACACTATTTCTGAAATGAAAAGAAATTCAGTACTTACAGGGTTGGCCATTGGCTTTTTGGAAACATTAACTTTGTTCTGCCTTTGTATCCCACGGAGTTGCCAAGATCTATTTAAAATAAGGCAGATAGTTTCATTTCATCAATGACACAATTACACCAGTATGCATAATATTGTAATTTCATAAATTTGTAGGTCAAAAATATCATCTGCAGTGTTTGTTGAGAGTATAGTTTACAGTTTATTTATTTAGGTTTTGTGATTGGTATTGCACAGCTTCCTCATTCTCTAGTATCCTGGAAATTCCAACATTACCCGAGCATGCAAATTACCTTCATTCTCCACATAAACCTTAAAGAGAGACCTGCTTTTAGGGAAGTTTTATACAGGTGAGCCAACTGCAGATACCAAGAGTGGGAAAAATAAAATTTTAAGATGCAAATATTTTCTTTTCCTAGTTAACTAAGAAAAATCATGATGTTAGTCACTTCATAAAATAAGTAAATAAATAGATTTTAAAAGTATTTTAAATACTTTATACACACACTAATGAATGTGCCTCTGTTTCTGGCATTTGGAACCAGCTGTGAGACCTGCATTACCATTAACACCTTGAAGGAATTGCAAAAAGATTATGTCCTCTGAGATCAAACAACTTCAAGGAGACTTTGAAGGATTTGCATGAATTAAGAAAATATTTCAAGGATAATAATTTAGAGGGGAAATATCAATCAAGGGTATGGCCTAGAATCAGGGATGCATAAAATTTATTGCAGGACAAGTGGCCTGCCTAGGGTATTAAGTTTGCACTGTAGAGGAACAGAAGATAAATTGCAAAGGAATATGAAGTTCAGATTAGCAGTGACTTTAAAACTCAGAACAAGAAACTGGGTTTTAAGGTAGTGGTGAAACTTCCTAAGCATAGAAGAAATATACTGAAAGAGGTTTTCTTGGCAATCTGCTGAGTGATATGGGAAATATTGAAAGTAAGGAGTGTTTGGGACCTGGATCAAGGTAATAGCAAGGAAAGTGGGAAAATGTTTCACTACTCAGACATCATCTTACCTGATTTATCATCATACTTAATTTTCCTGCTTTACTTGTCTATCTTTCTCTCCCTTATCCATGGTTTCCAGGCTATCACATCCTCTCTGTTCCTTTTCCTGCTTCACTAGTACCTTCTTAGTCTTCTTGGCTAGTTTTTCTCTTTCCTCAACTACAACTTAATACTGGAGTGCTCTTGGGGTTCATCCCTTGTTCTCTTTTCCTATGTATCTACCTTCACTAACTCAGTGGATTAATGGCTTTTAAAGCCATCTAATGTTACTGACATCTAGTGACTCCCAAACTCTCTCCTTTCTCCCATACCCTTCTCTTTTTCCACTTGAATGTCTCATAGACAAAAGAAATTTAACATATCAAGCACTGAACTCACAATCATTCCATTTAAACCTGGTCTGCCCATGGTTTTCCCCTTCTCAGTTGATGCCAACTTCATCATTCCAGTTGTCAGCCCCAAGGTCTTAGTGTCGCCATTGTCTCTTCTTTTTTCACACTCCACATTCAATTTATTTTACACCCAAGATCGAATATTTCAACAAAGGCTATTGACTCTGTCTTTAAAATATATCCACAGTCCTAACTTTTCTTACTACCACCACTGCTTCAGACCATCATCATATCTCATTGGGGATTTGGAAATATTCATCTAATAGTCTTCCAACTCCCACCCTTGCTTCCATGTAATCCAATCTCAAGATGACAGTCACATCATTTGTCTTCTCAGGACATGAAATGGCTTCCTGGCAGGACCTTACATAATCTGCCCCTTGCTAACCCCCGACCTTATCTCCCCCATACTCATCTCTAGGCATTTGCTTTTCTTTGTTCATTGACTGTAACAGGCATTTACCTGCCTTAAAGATTTCTATAGTGTGAGCCAATTTTGTCTGGAATATTATTCCGCCACAGAGCTGAACTTCCCCTATCAAGTAGCATACCTGAAGCATCTTTGATCTACTTCATTTCAGAGACTGAGATGATATTTATGGTTTATTCTTTTCTCATGCTCTTTCTCTCCCCCAATTCTGTGAGTTAGAGCTTGAACCTACCTCTGTGTCCTGCCTTACTTGGACAAGGAGACTGATTCTTTGTGAGAGCTATACCTTCCTCTCATTTATTTTATTTTTTCGTCATTAGCTATTCACCGTCTACTTAGTATCTTAACTATGTCGAGGTTTTCCTTTCAATTTTAACCTCTAAGCCACTACTACACCTTTGCTTTCAGAATTTTTTCAACTATTATTCATACATTTAAAATTATATGATAGTACTGGTTATAGAAATAATGTTTGATCACTATAAAGACATGCACATGCACACAGGCATGTGCGCGCATATATACACACACTCCAATAAAATAGAACATTATAACAAAAAATAAATTGTCCCCTTTGATCCCAACTTCAGATAGCTACTATAGCATCATTTTTTGAGAGCACATTGTGTACCAGGCACTGTGCTAGGTGCTTAGAAAACCAAGCCCAAAAGACATATCCGTCCTTCAGAAAGCTAACAAAGCTCAAATAACCAAATCCTCCTTTACTGCATGGTCATAGCCACTGTGCTGTGACCTTTAGCTCACACTGTGTCCTAGCTCTGGACACTAACCATCCACTCTGGCCTGGGTCACCTTCCTGCCTTTCTGGTTTTCTGTAGCCCTGCAAATACACAGAACCTCCTGTTGACAGTATGAGGGATGAGGAGGTGGAAAAAAATGGACTCTGAATAAAGAGATAAGATTAGACCAGGAAGACCAAAGGCAAACAGTTTTGAAAAGATTGTTTCTGAGATGATCCAGAAACTCGAAAACTATTAAGTCATGTCACCTATAATTGAATGGATTTGAGTATATTTTAAGTTTCTTATTTTTTTGTGGCAGATCTTCTGAGAACTAAAATCATTATGAAAGAGAGGAAGAGGGAGAGAGGGAGAGAGTGAGAGAGCTTAGGCTAAAACAGTGTCTTCTTAACCCTTGAGGAGAAACAGAATGGCACATATTAGATACACTTGAAAAGCACCCAGGCAAGGAAGTATACTTGACTGAGTCCAGAGATATTCTAAGCAATATTTAGTATAAGTCTATTTGCATGTCAGCCTTTGCTCCACTCTTCTATCTATATCTATACATGGCTCATTGGAAGCAATTTCCTTCATTCCCTTCTAAAAGGAAAAGATCTAAAATGACCATTCATGCTTGTTAATTGATTGAACTTTGTTCTTAAGTCTTTTATTTCTACAAGTGAAGTGAATATCTTTGTTCTACAGTAAAGAATCCCAATTTTTGCAAGTAAGTAGAACAGCAGGAAATTATACATCTGCAGGCTCTACCCTTCTGGAAGTTCTTTACTCAAAAAGATAAAGCTAGGGCTGGCTTAGACAACTGCCAGAGTACTATTTTTTTTTTAAACGGCTGGGAATGGAAGGGCCTACGTCCCAATAACCTGCTTTTTGTTGGACCTGGAAGCTATATTCCCTCTGTACTAGCCCTTCCCCCAGCTCTTCCTTTTCTCTCTCTGCCTGGATTTGGATTCCATTCTATCTTCTCCTCCCTTACCCCTGACCCTCCTCCAACTTTCTAGCCCTCTATTCCAAGTCTACTGAGCATATGTTTTATAAGGTTTTCATAGTAATATGAAGTGATTTAAGTCATTATAGAACAGATAACCAATTAACTAGCTCTTTTTGGTTGATTATAATACTCACCAACAGTTATAGGTAGATATACCTCGTCTCTTACCTTGCTACCAGGTCAATGAAGGCAGGTTTCCTAGCAAGTTCTTTGACAATATAGATGTTTATTAGCAAATAGGTTAAAAAAAATGTTCTGTAAGCTTGAAAAAGTCATAATTTTTCAAAAAAATGTGTACCTGTTACACTGCTAGAGAAGAAAATCTTTACTATGACCCTTTTTGAGTTCCTGGCTCAGTCTATAAATTAAATTGACAAGTTAACAGGAGAAAAGGCATATACATTTTATTAAGTTTTTACACTTACATGAGAGCCTTCACAAAAGAATAAATACCAAAGCAGTAAATTTTTATACCTTTTAGACAAACAAACAATACATTTGGGAAGAACTGACAAGACAAAGGGATTGGGGCTATGTATAGTAAATGGAGAAGTAGTAACAAGGTTTATTTATATAGGCTTCTTAGTCTTAAATTCCCCATGTCTTGTGATAAAGATGTCGCCCTTCCTCCTGTTACAGGGAGGGTATTTTCACATGGGAGATTTACCTCTCGCTTTCAAAGAAGAAGGACAAGTAGTGGGGAGAGGACTTAGAGTTACCTTCTCGTATCAGCTGTTTTCTCAAACTCCATTGGCTTAAGATATTTTATATGCTAAGGTGTTGTTTTTGGGGTAGCATTTCCTTACGCTCATCAACATCTTACATAACAGTTTCACTCAAAGGAGACATAACTATTTATGTATTGGTTCTCATACTTTGGTGACTCAGGAACCCTTAAACACTCTTAAAATTTTTTGAATCTCCAGAGAGATTTCATTTTATGGATATTTAGAGTATTGGAAAATAAACCTGAGAATTTTTATAAGTATAAACACACATCTCACTAGATGTCAGAGCAATCGTGTTTTTACATATCATGTAACCTTTGGAAAGAACCATTATATGCTCATGAAAGAATAAGAGTGAGAAAAGTAAACATAACCTTATTATTAGGAAAATAATTTAGACCTCAGAGACCTCTTCCCAGTCTTGAGGGCCCCTGGAGGTTCCTAAAGCACTTTCAGAATCACTGAACTAAATTTAGGATTCAATTATTAAAAAATGAGCAGATGCAACCAAAATCCTCTTACCCAATATCTGGATATAGAACAATTAAGGACTAAAATCTCAAGGACCATCCCAAAGGTGAAAGATAAAGAAGGACATAAAAGGGACCCTCTAAAACTAATCCTCTTCTCTTAAATAACACTGATTCCACAAGTGGAAACCCATCTCTCACATCCATTTTGCTTTTAGAGAGCCACTAAGTTTAACAATGGAAATTCATTTTTAATATCATTATACCAATTAACAAGCTCTCTGTTGTTACTGAGAGATTAAAAAAACAAAAAAGGTGAAAGTCTCATTGTTAACCACCACTACTCACTGAATTATTTTGGAGCAGATTGCAGACATACCATTTCATCTGTAAATGTTTCAACATTTATCCCTAAAGGAGTCTTCTTTCACTTAATTTAACCACAATACCATATTCATACAAAAATTAGCATTGCTTTCTTAATATTATCAAGCACTCACTTGGTATTAAAATTTTCCCAATATTTTATTAATTATTTTCTTCAGATTCTTCATAACAGGATACAAATAAGGTCCACAGACTACTTGGTTAATATCTCTTAAATCTTCATCTTTAGATTTCTAACCTTGCAATTTCTTTGTTGAAGAAAGTAGACCATTTTTCTGATATAGTTTTCTACATTCTGGATTTAGCTGACTGCATCCCTCTGGTGTTAGACAAGCTTCTCTGCCCCATATGTTCTATGTATGGGCTGTCTGATCAGTGAGGTTTTTTGGCAAGAGCATTTTATAGATGGGATTGTGTCCTTCTCTTTGGATCCACTCCGGAGGCAAGGAAAAGCCAATTCATGGTCTCGTCTTGTGATATTAAGATTGTTAAGTGGGCAATTAACATGGGTTGTGTTTGTATTGATATCTTTATTGAATTAAATCCCTAAGATTTTCTAATACCAAGACCTTGTTACTTGTCATTATTTATAAGCCTGTAGTAGCTTCAGTCCAAAAGGAAGTTTAATAAAGTAAATTATAAGCATCAAAACAACTACGTTTGACATTATCGATTTTTTAGAATATTTTCCTCTTGAAAAGCACCACTATTTCTTTAATTATTTCTCCTTCAAGTATTAAAATAGCTAAGAGAAATTTATGATTGGAATAGTCTCATTTTTGATAATGATTCTATTATCTTTTAAAACCAGGGCAGACTAATCTCCAACCAGCCATGCAAGGTAATAAAGACTTTTTTTTTTATTGTTTTGACATTCCATTAAGAACGCTTTTGTTTAAACAATATTTTTTTTTCTGTCCAATAGTAGACTTTCTTGATAACATCACCATGCATTTAATGGCTTCGCAAAGCTCTCTCAAGAAAGGCAATCTCTGCAAAAATCACAAAAATTTAAAACCTCAAAGATTACAATAATCTAGTCATTAGATTCTCAAAAAATGTCACTCATAGTAAAAGGAAAAATAATAAAAGAAATGTTTGTGAGTTTCCTTTTGCAAGATGAACTTTCATTACCAAACCTTCCTTTCTGCATCCTGAATGAGTCATTCAATACCCTTTAAAGTTGACCTAGTAATAAGTTTTCAGTCAATGAAAAAAAAAAAAAAACTATTTCTCAGGAGATTTCTTTGTTCATAGAGGAAAAAAATGCTAATAATTCTTAAATGGCCTGGAAACGAGGATTTGGGCTGATATGCCTTTATGAAAGAGTTTGCTGCTCTTTGATTATGATTAATTTAGCCAGAAATGATGTGATTGCAACCTCCACTGTTAGCCCTACTGGTATTAATAATCTCCAAGGTGATCTTAGTTTCCATGGCAACTATAATATTTATTTTTGCTCTACAGCACTAGCTGGTCTCCTATGGTTAGGAGGGCAGAGTAATCCTGAAATGTTAAGTCTTAGTCATAAATTTCTCATTGCTGATATTAGAAAACCAGTTCACCATCTCCAAGTATTATTACTAATCTGCATTCCATCAATGAAGCTACAAAGGTGTTCTGAGCCAATCCTGTCCTTTAGTTCCAGGTTACTAGGTTTTAAGGTCCACAGGGCTTTTGCTGACTAAAGGAGCTCCTGATATTTGTATTCAAGTTTCCATAATAACATTAAATATACATAATGTGTCACTATCGCATTTATATGGAAATAGACTGAGGAGGTTAGATGGCACTCCCTCAAGGGAAAAGAAATAAGTATTAACCACAGTTTGCTGTATTCTTTGAAAGAAATATCAATCAAGTTCAACTGACATTGAATTAAAGTTTCTGAATTTCATTAAGATTAATAAATTCAATAGTGAATTGTAAATGAGGAAAAGTCTCCAGTCTTTCCTGTCTTCATCAGAGGTAATAAATATTATACCAGATATCAAGATTTTCCTAGAAAGAGTCTCTGGAACAATGGAAGAACATAGTTCTGTCAAAAATCTTGGTGGCTAGAAGGTGAAAAAAAGCCTTTTCTGAAAGATCGTCTAAGGCAAAATTATAGGTCCCCGAGTCAAGAGTGTTTGCGTTTGTGTCCTTGTCACATTTCTTCAAGTTCTTTTCATCCTGCAGGTCTTTGAAAGTAACTAATTATCCTATTGGACTGATAAACTTTAACTCTCCTAGGCTTAAAAAAAGAAAAGATACACAATACATGTATCTTTCCTCCTGTTCAAGCACAAAATTCGTCCCATCTTTAATCCCTTGACAAGAGTTGGAATGGTACCAAAAATTAGTACATTGCCCTATTGACACCTGTTCTTGTCATTTTTTTAAAAGATTGATTTATTTATGCATACAAGCTGGGGTGTAGGCCAAAGGTGTGAGGGGGTGAGAGGATTCACCAGAGACAGAGTGGGGAGCAGAACAGGCAGATCGACTGAAATACACTACTGAGGAGAGCAGGGGAGGTCTGCTGTGCCATGTGGGAAGCTCCCTGGCCGGGGATTGAATTCATGCTGCAGCGGCTCTGCACAGCTTCATATGGTGTGACTTAACCCATCATGCCACTAGGGAGGCCCTGTTCTTGGCATTTTTGGAGCAGGAGTTAGGGGAAGGTGTGGCAGGGGCAGAGAGGGGAGTGTGAGGAGAGAAGGTGAAATCAACAAGGCCCGCTGACCACTGTGGAGGCCACAGCTCCAGAGCTGGGGATCCTATCCTGCCTCTCTACTTGGAGCCGTTTCGCTAAGTTCAGAAGTGTTCAGACCTGGTACAAGGCAGTTGTGGAAGAAATAAAGTTTAGGGAGACCGAGCGAGCATCCAGGAGGGAGTCCTTACCCCCATGTGCTCAGAGGACACACTGCAAGGCATGGAAGGAAAAACCTTATTTCCAGCCAAAGGGCAGAGTTTAAAACAAAGAGCTCTTAGGTTGCACATAGTCAAACTTTTGAGCTCCTTTTACAATCCTTCTTAATTGGAAGACAGTGATATCTCCAAATGTATCTGAATAGAATGAACACTATCTTGAGATCCTCCAAAATTTGAAACTCAATTATGAAGTTTTCCTGTTTATTTCTTTCAATGTTTCTAATTAAAAAAGGGGAAAGGCAAAAGAAAAATAACCAGCATTGGGACACAGTAATTAGTCTGCTCTGCGGCTATGCTTTTGTGCTAGTATTGAGGGGAAAAAACTCATAAAATCCCACACTGATTTCAAAGTTCACTGTCATGTTGACAAAAGGAATCATTTGAACTGGACAGCAAGTAATTATTTCATTTTTCTTAAAGGGAGGCTTTATCTTGGAGGTGGCTATTCAGAGAGTGGACACTCCCCTGAGGAAGCTTATCAAATAGACAAGATTGATATGACTCTTTAAAACCAAATTATGTTTTCGAAAGCAAGCTACAGGTTCTGAGTTCTGGTGGTGTCTGCCTCTACTATGTGAATGGAAATAGGAATTTCCTAACATTTTCTTTTAGGTTTGTCTTTGTGTGTAGAAAACTAGTCCCTTTGGGTGGAAACAAAGGGAAGTTTTCTTCTTTCATTTCTGTTCAACTTTAACATTTTTTTTTACTGTGTAATGGTTATTTCTCTGTCACAAACATAAGGGAAGTCACCAAAGAGACATTTAAGAGGCAGGAGTGGAACGCTTACAAATTTCAAGACGAAAGGGCCTTGGTATCAAAGTCTCGTCGTCTTCCCTGACACAGCACAAGCAGGTGCCAAGAGGCTCACTTAGAGCCAATCCTTCCCTGAAGAGGACAGTCAGCGCCCCAGTGTGTGGCAAGCTCAATGAAAGTCCCCTGTCCCCGCATTGTGGATCTGCAGGTGGCCCCCAGCATGAGCGTGTGAAGAGGCGCTCCGTTCCAGAGCAGCTCTGTCTGGGGTCAGACTGGCTTGTAGAGTTGCCAACGCCCTGTAATACCCGGTACAATGATATCCAGCTTCCAGTCTTCCAAAGTTCAAGTACCCTAAGCCACCTAGGAAACATGCATCAGAACATAAAATTGAGCTACAGTTTGTCTTAAAAATACATGGAGCCCCCACAGGAACATGAACCACCATAAAGGACTCCATGTATTTTCAAGACAAACTGTAGCTCAGGCAACTCTACAAGCCAGTCTCATGGCCTTAGGTCCTGCTCTGGAGGCACCGTGTTTTTCTGACCAGGTAAAAAGAGAAAGCAGAAGAAAGTCAAGTATGGCAACGATGACAGAATCATGGACGCACAGAGGGGACTAATATAAGTAAATTCCAATGTTCATACATTTGCTAGGACATTAGATGGTATTGTCCAGTCAGACTTTCTCCCCTCTCTCTCTCTCTTCCTCTCTCTCTCTCTCCATGTTTTAGGAGGAGCTTGTTCCTTCTCTCTTTAGACACTCAGCTCTGACAGCCACTTTTCCTTCAGCCCTGACCTTCACTCTCCCTTGCAGTGACTGACAGTCTCCTCCCAAGTCTCAGCTGAGCACTGGAGTCTTGGCCTTCCTTGCAGGAAAAATCAGTTGGTAGGATCCACCTCACCTGCCTTTTATATTTAAGTGAATTTAGGTAAAGGAGACATAACAGGGAGTAGGCTGCAGAAGGGCAGTGTTGGAAAAAATAGATCAGATGTCCATGAACTAATTAAAGACTCTGGTCTACACTGGCACCAGCTGGGAAAATAGTGTCCTGTTCCTCAGCCCTGAGGGTGGCAGGGCCCTTGGTATCCGGCGAGCCCCTGGGAGATGGTCGAGCTGACTCTGTCTAAATTCCTCCTAGTGGCTGTTAGTCGGACAGCGCTGCTCCTTCACCCCACAGCCCACAGAGACTTAAGAAACTATATAAACCAGGGCCTTCCTGGTGGCGCAGCGGTTGAGCGCTGCGCTATGGAGCTGTTAACGCCCAGCTGGGGAGAATCCCACATGGTGCGGCGGACCTCTCCTGCCTCGCCCGCTGCTCCCCTCAGCAGCGTATTTATGATCTGCGTGTTCTGCTCCCCACTCTGTCTCTGGTGAACCCTCTTGCTGCCCCACGCCTCTGGCCTGTACCCCAGCTTGAAAAAAAAAATGATTAAAAAAAAAAAGAAACTATATAAACCAAATTGAGCTCAAAAAACCAAACTGTTCTCACATAATATATCAACTGCTACATCTACAGAAGCCTGGGAACCTTCATCCCCCTACAAGGTATTTTCCAAATTGAATTCTGTAGAATCTATGTGGCCCATAATACTGTGGTAGGAAAAGAGAGATTTGGCATTCATGTTATGGTTGTGCCCCTGAACTTGAGTTTTTCATCTATAATGGAGAATAAGTGCGCCTTCTTTCTAGGGCTTTGAGATTAGATGAGATAGGCCCCTTAAATGTGTAAAAAGTGCACTACAAATGTTAGCAGTTTTTATTGACAGTCACCCTTAAGCAAAAATTTAAGGCAAGCTCTGTTCATTTACAGTATTGTTTTGTTCCTCTTCTCATTCTTCCACATCTCCTTGGGCAGCTTCACCCCTCCAGGAGCTCTGGAGTCAGCACCACCATTCCACAATACACCGGAAACATCTAGGCCATGTCTCCAATTAACCAAGTACATAGCACCCAGCCCCTCGTGAATCAGAGGATGTTAAGACTGAAGTGGCCTCCATAAAAGTAGTTTAAGAGGTTGTTCAGTTTAAAAAAAAACAAACTGATTTTATGTTCCAAACTCAAAAAACAATTCATCCCACACTTAAATTTAGATATCTGCATATCATTCCTCCATCCACTTTATACTAGAACTAGTCTTAAAACTAGGTGGTACTAAGTTGTAAAGTGTTTCCTCTATCATTTCTTGTAATAACAGGAAAATTTCTCCAGATTTACCTGAATACCCATGGTAGAATTTGCAGGCTGTGCTGGCCAAGTAGAATGGAAGAGGCATTGATGAGTGCAGTAAGGAATGTTAGTGCCTGCCAGTGCCTATACTTGCCATTGGAAAATATTTTATTAAGGGCCTATGCAAGCCCTAAACTTCAGGACATGAAAATGCTTTTTGAAGCAAAATCCTGATTTTAAAGAAAGTTCATTTGAACAATTTTACCTATAGATTACATATTATTGATTTATCAAAAAGTCCCTATTTTAACTACTGAAATGCATGGGTTGCAAATTTCACATACATTAGAATTTCTTAGCTCATCAAACAAAGGCAACCATCCCAGTGATTATGGGATGGCTGTCGGACTCTATATGTTGTATTTCAGGTACAGGTGGATAGAAGTCAAGGTTCTGCTAGATAGGTGGCAATTGCCAAAGACCCTCACATCAAAGAATTATCTGATTGAAAATGACAGTGGTCTTGGGATTTAGCAAATCTGCCCTACAGCCATCCTGACCTAATCAGACCTGGATTCAAAGTTTAGAACATTCTGCTTTGGTTTCAGTTTCCCCATGAGTCAAGATTGCATTGTGTCTGCTCATTACTTACCCTAACCCTGTCCACTGTCTCAAGGGTTTGCCGTAGACCATCTTGACAACCTGAGTATGAAGATATGGATGAAGAGTGAGGACTCCTCTCTGACTCTTCTGAGGCCATTGTACTTGAGACTTGAATGATGCTTGGCTGCAATATGGCTACTCTTGAGTCACCGCTGCACTTGGCAAACACAGTGACGCTGGAGATATTTCTCTCTGGATTTCAATTCTGCTTGTGGTTCTGAAACAGCAGAGTTGGAATCGAAGTGGTTGATAGAAAAGCATAGTTAAACTAGAAAGCTGTGGAGGCTTTGCTGACCAATTATGTCTGTCTGATTTCAACTCTGTGATTCAACAAACACTTTCTGTGCCAGGCAAAGTGTAAGACACAGGGAAAGATTCAAAATTGGATAAGACAGTCCCTAGTTCCAGGACTCGCAGCCTCGGCTGTCTCTACATTTCTTCTCTGCTGTGCTACCTCCTCACCTGCCTACAAAACTGCCTTATAATTTACTTCTACTTATTGGCTGCTAGGATCTACCAAGCTGAAAGGACCCAGAGACATCAATCTAGAAGTTCCAGAAAAGGCAACAGGAAGGTTCTGCTCATTTATCATTTACGAAGCAACAGCTTGTAATGCAGCTATTAAATACTGAGTTTCTATGTAGAAGAACAATTTAGTTAATGCCTCTAATTTATAGAAAGTGCCTGTTCGAAGATGAGGTTGTTTTGCTAGTTTTTGTATCATAACCATAGGACATGAGTGTGCCTGGGAGAAAAATGCAAAAAGACATCGAATAGTAGCAGACTGGAGCCAGAATAGGAACAACGCCTGCCAGCCCACTCAGACCTCATCAGGTGGTCCCCACAGCACCAAAAAGTAGGCTGTGGTCAAAGTACGTAAAACTCTGATGCTTTTCTAGAAAAAGAAAAGTTATTCAAAGAAACCCCATCTACTTCATTTCTCTATTACCATGTACTCTCCTCTGCATTCTTTCGAAAAGTAAAGCCACATTTCTGGACTCTCAGATCAGACAGAGATCACTTTCCCAGGTGACAGAGGTAGTCCGAAGGACACTCATGGAACTACAATGTGGGCAATATTCTTTTTCTTAAACTAGATATTTGATGTGTTACAATGCATTGACCTTTAAATACACATTACCTACAATCTTTGGGATATGTAAAATATTTCATTGTAAAGAAATCGAAAGTTCCCAAAGTAAGTCTTGCGACCAGCCAGATGTACATTCAGCATTGTCCCTCCAGTTTGCGTTGTTCTTCATGCTTCCTCCAGCCCCCCACCCCCATTCCTTTATTACCACCTATTCCTTTCTCCCAAACTCCTCTCCGTCTTTCTCTATCCTGTGTCTCCACCTGCCACTTCCTCCCACTGCCTCCCATTCCCTTCTGGCTCTGTGTCCCATTTCTGCAAAACCTCCTACTCTTCCCTCCCACAGTCTGGGCATCTGTGAGGAGGGAGGGGCTGGTGTGAGCAGGCAGTAAGGTTAATTCTAGCCCACAGCTTCACTTTAAGATTGTCCACATGGTTCCTTAGTCCTCAAATGTTTTCATAGCCACCTCTTAAAAAGTGTTCTTTAAACATGTTTATTGCCTAACTTTCACCATAAGGATTTGAGACTGTTTACATAGGTACCTACAATGTACAAGGATTGAATAAATAATCAAGGGAATTGGAGCAAAGATCCCACTACCTCGCTGGATTGTGTTGGCATTACATTCATCTATTACCAAGTTAATGAAGCTGACACTCTATTTCCTAGAAACCTCGCCCTTGAGTGGTTCTGAGTTAGAGAGGCTGTCCAAAAGAGAACCTTGTGCAAGATTTGGGAAGCAGAATTAAGCAGCAGCCTCCCTCTCTGAAGTTATGTGGTCAGAGGTTCCAGTGAGTTCCAGGTTCTCTTCTGCTTCTCTTTCAGCAACTCTTCCTGACTTCTGACCCCACTCACCAGCAGCAGCCCCCGATTATCTCTAGACACCAAACTCTGCACTTGTAAACTTTTATACACTTCTTTGCCAGCTCCCTCTTTGCTGCTCACTTCTGTGGCTCCATGTGTCTGAGCTCCTAAGTGGACTCACCAAGCACTGTATTGATCCTGCAACTCCCCTATCGGACCAGCCCCAAACCCCCTCCCCTAAATTGTGAAAGGTCTAATTCCTGTAATAAATCAATTATCTCATAATGCTTAGTGGTTTGGCTTCTTGGATTGACACAGTGAGAACAGAGTTTGGAGCCCACCCCCTCAAATCAACAATGCAAATTTGATATTTGAAACCTTGATGGTGATCCCCATAAAGGATATCTAGTCCACTCATCTCACGCATAGCTGAGGATGCCAGAGACTTTGCGTCACCATCATCGTCACCACATGCAGAGTGGCGCTCCAGCTTACTGCCTCTGGTTTCAGATGTATCTTTAACAATGCCTCTAGCCATATTTTAAGCTACTGACTTGTAAATCAATTTGCTTTCCAAAAAAAGGATGTGCTAAAGCAGTAATTAAAACTTTGACACTGCTTGGAAAATTATTTTAGAAAATAGAGGATTATTATGGTACTGTTGTTTAATATCTGAGAGGAAGCTATGTAATATATTGTACAGGCAATGAATTTTACTTTCTTTAAAAATATCAATTAAAAAGGTTATTATAATAAAAAATTATGAATATATGACAGCCTCAAAGCTGACCTTAGATCTAAAGTTACTATGGCAACATTATTCAGGCAAATTGTATGTATTAATTTTGTGGTTCACTGAAGATATTAGCATCTTCAACATTTAAAAATAAACATTAGTCTCACGATGTTCCTATTTATATTTCTAACAAGTCAATATGCAGACTAAGGAGTTCATTTTAGTTGTCACTAAGGCAGACTCACAAACATTGGAATTTCCTCACTTCCAGCTCAGAGATGTTCCCCCTTAAAATCAAATTTGCATTTATAAAAATATAAATAGAATATTGATTGAAACTGCAATAGTTGCATGAAATGATTTTCTGGATATGAAAGAAAAGAAAGACCAAATTATAAAAACTTCTATTTCTGTGGCCCACTGGGTCCGGCCTGGGTAAGCATGGAGCCCTGCAGCCAGCTCGTGGCTGACCATCAAGGTGCCTTCGATACCAGCCCCTTTGCCACTTATTAATGGTGCAACCCTGAGTAAATCATGTCACCATCGGCTTGAGTTGTTTCATCTGTAAAGGAAGAAGGTAAATCAGGATAATTTCTGCAGTCTCTCTTTGTTCTTAAAATACCATTTTAAAGTTGCAATACTGAGGTATATAATAATGATATAAGTGAAATTGTATTAGGGATATTTTACTGGCATAGATATATTTCCCCCTAACTCATGGAATTATAATTCTGACAGTTGTGGCAATCAACAAAATTAACTTTTTCTGGGCATCCCTGGTGGCACAAAGGGTTAAGTCTCAGCCTATGAAGCTATCTGCAGCCACTGCAGCATGAGTTCAATCCCCAGCCAGAGAGATTACCACATGGTGCAGCAGACCTCTCCTGCCTCGCCCACTGCTCCCCTCAACAGTGTATTTCAGTAGATCTGCCTGCTCTGCTCCCTACTCTGTCTCTGGTGAATCCTCTCAACCCCCTCCCCTCACACCTCTGGCCTGCATCCCAGCTCCTGTATGCATAAATAAATACATTTTTAAAAATAATTAACTTTTTCTGGGCACCTATGATGTAGGCAGGATTTGCACCACAGTGCCTTTGGTATAAGGTAAACTTAGCTCCATCCAATAGCTGAGATTTTTTTTTTTTTCATCTCAAAACCCCAACTTCCCTTTAAAGCACCTCTGGAGCAGACTGATGCTGCCCACAGCCATTTATAACTCTGTCTCTCTTTCCTTCTTTTCTTCCACCAGGAAAATTCAGACAGATACAACACTCACCTCCCCAGGCTTTCTTAGACTGGGCTGAGCCAATTGTGGTCAGTGAAATTCAGGCAGAAGTCATTGTGAAGAGCTTTGGAATACATCATAGAGAAGCTGGCACTCTCCTCCATCTGTGGCACTTCCCTTCCACCTGAGACATGGGCTCAAAGCGCACAGGTGCAGTAGTGCACCTGCCACCATGAGGTCTAGGCCATGTGTTCAAGAAAGGGGGGCAGCCAGTGAAATGTGGGCCCTGATGACATTGTTGAACTGTTGTCCAGTCTGACGTGCTCTCAACTCCTCATCAGGGAGGACAAACTCCTGGTTGGCTGAAGCTTTGAGTTTTCTATTTCTTATAACCAAACACAATTAACTGTATGGATTGTGTGAGCTGTGTTAAAGCAGGGGCTCTTCCATGAATGGCTTAATGTGGGAAAAGAGGACAAATAAATTTAAAATACCATGGCTCAATGCCATTATTCAAAACTGTTTCGTAGAGGGAACAAAGAGCAAAGCTGCAAAACCATAGAAAGAAGTGGGCAGGTGAAACAATGAGGCTTTTTCTGAGAGACGTGGGGTAAGGGGTCTTCCTTCCTTCCACATAGACTGCACCTAAAACAGCAGAACAATCAGAAGAATGTTTGCTTTCAAAATTGTTAGAGCAAATATAAGCTATTAAAATTTTTCACCATAATTCTGCTTTGTCCATCATTGCTAATTGATTGTGTGAGGCTGTTCTCATCTCTCCACTTTCTCAACTACACAGATGATTTCCAATCTCCATGGTTTTTACTGATCAGTCAGGAGAATGGATTTATGGGGTCTTGGATTTTATTAATTCTGGTAGGCTGAATAATGGTGTCCCAGAGATGTCCACATCCTAATCCTCAACCTGTGAATATGTTACTTTACTTGGTAAAAGGGACTTTGCAGATGTGATCAAAATAAAGATGTTGAGATGGAGACACATGGATGACCACCCAGACAGTTTTCCTGGGTGAACTTAGTGTAATCTCAGGTGTCTTTATAAGCGGCAGGGGGTCAGAGTCAGGAACTGTCAGTGGACGCAGAGAAAGCAATCGGCACCTGGTCTCACTCAGTAAGCATTAGTGATGAGTGCTGATGGCTTGTTATTTCATGCAAGTCATTTGGAGTTTTTCAAAATATCACCTTAACACTAATCACTTCATCTCTTATTACAGAATTTCTCTCATATGACAAATTCGTTAGTATGAGAATGAGGGTCAGAGAGTTTCCCTGAGCCATCATATCAACTGGTCAGTCTGTCACTGCGCACGGACGAGTTCTGGAGCCCTCAGCAGTTTTTTAAGCTTTTAATGAACTTTTGTAGTGAGGCAACCGAGTACAGGGCTCTTCACTCTTTCTGGGCTCTCTGGTGTCCTCTCACTGGCCCTCTGCTCCACTCTCTGTTCTCGCTGCTGCTGCTGCTGCTGCTGCTTTTAAGCCCATTCTCTGGCTCAGGTGGTGCCCACTGATGCATGCCCACAACCTACTGCAGGTGCCCACCGAAGGGGTCTATCATCTATGCTAATGGTGGTAGGGCGGAAAATCCTGATCATCTTCCATTTACCCTACGGCGTGTTTATGGGATGCAGATGAATTAGAAGGGCTTTTTTCTTCTATGAATTCACTCCGCCATAGGCCTTTCATGCTTCTTCCTCCAGGGTCACTGTACCCCCAGATCATGTAGTGGTCTGGGTGGTGGTGAACACTAGCAAGGATGGTTGTTGGGGGTCCAGGAGGACAACAGTGGGGTGCAAGAAGGCCACTGGGAAATTACCTGCTGCATTTGCGAACTAATGGTAGGAATGGAATTGGCTGTTTTGTGAAGATGAGCTTTATCTTCAACCTATTGTGGGGCCACAAAAAGACATCTCAGATGCACCTAAATAGCTATTTTCCACAAAAGGATATGGTTTTCTGAATTCCATAGCATAATTACCTCTGGTAATCTCTTTCCACTTTTAAAGGGATTTTCTAATACTAAATGTTCTAGGTTTTAGTCCAACCAATTTAGCTAGTCATTGGGGTAGGTTTTGGGTGGAACTGGGTAGCATTTATCAAACATAGTACCATTTTTCACTGATATCAAACAAGACTGACAAACAGGTAATTAAGGCTAGCTTATTTTTAATTAAAACTCTAATCGTGTCAAGTGTTTCTGACCCGAATGACAAACCACAATTCCTACTGCTTAATGAAAACAAAATTCTTACCAATCGATGTTCTAGTCTAATGCTCACTCATTTATATAAAGGTCAATTGCCACATAATATCCACTGCTGAGTGCCACCCACAGAAAAAGTGGTGGGAGGAAAAAAATTTCATGTGATGTTAGTTACTCTCGCCTAGTTTTCTAGCTTTTTAAAAATACCTGCATCTGTGTGATGATTATACCAGGGGGCCTTGATTGCAGCCTGCTTTTATATAATGGATTAGAAGAGACTGCGCTTTTTAGCTATTATAATACAATATTGGCTTGTACGTACAGGACAGCTAGTCCTTTTGTTTGGTGTTATTATCACAGTTAGTCATAGAGGGTACGTAAGAGCATCCAACTCAATTCCTTAAAATGCCTTCATTGCTCATTGTAAAAGCATCGTCAGACACTATTCATGTTCCCATCTGTCAATTTCAATCCTATTTTCAAACACTTATGGAGCAAGATAACATACCATAACCAAAACTATGATCTCAAAGGAATTGACAGCCAAATCTTGTTGCCAAATGCTTACATCTCGAAGATTACCTAATTTTCATGCTGGAAAGTTTATTTTCTCGGCTAATTATTTGACCGTGAATGGAAAAACAACATCCCACAACTCATGGGAAAATCCTATAGAGCAAAGTGCAGTCACACTTTTTTTTTTTCAAATCAGAGAAAAACAAAACTGGTGGCAAGTTAAGTTTAGTAATGAGATGGCATACTTGCGTTTTTGAGGCAAATTCCAATCAAAAGAGAGTGTATTTGAAAGTGTTCTTCTGTAGGTCCATCCATGTTGCAGGGAGGGAGGGGAGGGGGAGGGCTCAAAGGGGGGGAGGAGGGGAGCACGGAGGACTATGGTGATGGCTCCACGGGTGAACAGGTGGTGGTAACTTATGGGGAATACATAATAATGTAAAAGATACGAATAACAAAAATAAATATTATATTAAAAAAAAAGTGTTCTTCTGAAAAGCAAAAGGGAAACTATGCAAGCTAGCTTAGTTAGCCCTGCAAACAAAGGAGACAGAGATTCTAGTCTAGAATGATATAATCCAAAAATTTCTCTAAGATGCTTTTAGCCGCTGATAGAATAGGTCACCCAGCGCCATGCCGTCCTGGAGACATGGCCACAAGCCTGCTTGCTACACTTTCCACCTGCTTCTTTGGGGTCTCCGGTCTCTTTGCATATCTGGAGCCCATTTCTAGGCCATCTGACTCTTATTTCCTCTACCTGCACGATATTGTCCTATCTCTTACCTGCTCATGGTTTCACAGTAAGGTTTCACCTTAGACCCCTCTTCACCCCAAATGTACTTCTTCTGTTCTATTTTTCTCAAAAGAGCTTATTGTACTAACTTTAATGAGCCTATTTCACCTACCCTGTTAATGATCACTTATAGTTTGTTGTATTATTAGACTTACCCCTGTACTCACTTGATTTGTAGTTCAAGAGGTTAGATTAGTCAAAGTAATATCTTAATGTCATCAGGTTTTAAAATACAACCCAGGGGCATGAACTGTTCTGAGAGCTCACACTGTCCCTGGACCCCCACCACCACCACCCTCAGGTCAGGCTTTGGCGCAACTGCAAGTACCCCCACAGCACGTAGTGCCAGCACCTGGGCGGACTTTTTGTTGGCTGGTCAAGGCCCCACACTGCTGACATCTTTTAGCTGCAGGTGGGCTGAGGAAGGGGAACAAGAATTTGAGGAGCACTAATAGCTGTACAAAGGTGGACAAAGATTTCAACTCCCTGCTGATATGCAGTCTCTGCTGGTACAGATTTGCATATATAAAAATGAATTTATTTTTCTTTTATGTTCCCTTACATATCGTTAAGAAGTTTTAAATCAGTATTGTTGCTCTTTGTTAAAGACCAGATGATCTTTCAAAAATGAAAGATCATTTGACCATGTGACTTAAAAGTCTTCAATACCTTTCCATTCTTCTTCAGTAGAGACCAAAATCTATAATAGGGCCTAGAAGCCCCAGCCTGATATGGCCTGTCTGCCTCCCCCAATTCCTCTCCCCTCCAATTCTTACACCATAGTCTCCTCTGTCCCCACTCCCTGCTCTCCACTCATATTGAAAAAAATAATACTCTCAAACTTGCTAAAATGGGAATAAAGACTTTCTTTATTAGGACTGTTTTACATCAAATCACAAAACAAAGCAATTTAGCAATGATTTTTCTATCCTTTATTCAAGGGAAAACAATGCATGGGCTTGGGAAAAACTGTGCCTCATAAGCAGAGGATTCCAGAGGGTTTTTGAGCAAGAGTGTTTTATAAAATATTAGCAGCGCCTATGTGGAAACAGGGCTTGATGGACTAGGAGGTCAGAGATTTAATAAAAAGGTAGGTCCTATTTTCTAGGATAACACAATCTAATAAAACTGAGTTGGGGGGTTACAATGGGTGTTTCTAAGGTTTCCTTGACAGAAGTTTCTGTCAGTGCAGGCTTAGGCTTAGATTTATGACCTAGGGCTGGCTGCTGTGGCAGCCTCCACTTTCTGGCAGCCTCCATTTTGTGGGTCCTGATATAAGAATTAACTTTCTCAGGGGTCAAGACTATCAAAATAGGGGAGAAGGCTCTGCCTCCATTCTTGAGCACAAGGATACTGGAAACATTGTCAATGAGCAGAGTGAGAGAGTAATGGAAAATCATTAAGAGGAGATAGCAAAGGGTCAGGACCTGATTCTTACTAAATGGGCTTGATTCTTGGGTGACTAGAATATTGAGGGTAGGAAGATACTAAACTGCCTTAGCAGAAATCTTTCTAAACAGAGCAAGATAGGGCAAAGACATGGAAGGTGTGGGGGAATCAGAGAAGTAAGAAGGACAAGGTCAGGGCCTAGTCAAGAAGAGGGTTCAGGGCCTCCCTGGTGGCTCAGCGGTTGAGCGCTGCCCTGTGGACTCAGCCCGGTTACAATAGTATTATTGCTTGAATCAAGGTAGGAGACGTGAGGATCATGTCAAAGCACTGTCTACCTTTCTTAAAGGGAGTTAGGATTTTTATGGGTGTTTTATTGGTTAAAATTTTATTACCATTTGGACAGGGCAGGAGCAGGGTGGGATGTCTGGAATCTTGGTTGCACAGGTACAGCTTAGCTTTATGACCAGGTCATGCCTTTCCTTGGATTACATTTTCAAAATATGATGAAAAATTGCCCCCATGGGCAGGACTTTAGTATGCAAATAAATGTTAATGAACCTAGGGTATTTTTAGGATCCTCTCTGTGCTTGTTGCTTTAGGGTTTAACCCATTTGGGCCAGAAATCCTTAAGTAAACAACTTTAAATAGCTTTAAGGGTATTCCTGATAATGCTATCTGCTTTGTCAGCCTTCTGCCTCCTGGGTAGCAACCCCAGGCTAGTTCTTTCTAACAAAAGATTGCCCTGAGACCCACAGACTATATTTACCAGCAGAACATAATATGAGGCTCTTTATTACAAACTCAGCCTGTTGCCACAAAGGCATCACCAACTGCTGGAAGCTGTGTGGGCAGAACATAAATACAGACAACACATTGTAAAATTCCTCGGAGCCTGTTTGGGTATTTGCTTAAAAGTCTTAATCAAGTCAATGAAAAATATTTGTTATGCTATTTTTTCAATTTAAAGATAAGAGTAAAAATGATGTAGAGGACTCAATTTTTGGTAAGATTCAAAACCAAGTTAATGTGTTGCTTTGAATTCCTGGTTCTGCAAGAGAGTGGTCCTCAAAAAGGGGAGTGTCCCAGGACCCAACCCCCACCTCAGGCCGGAGAGAGCCAGGACACCTAGGACTACGATTCCCAGAATGCCATCATCACCAAAGGAAGGATGCTGAGGACTGAGGGTGGAGTTAAACGATGGTTTTTTGGGGGGATTTAAAAGACCTGACCTGTGAACTTGGGGAGATTGGTCCGTGGTGTGGATTGAGGAGAGTTTTCCTGAGTAGGCAAGAAGAGTCCAGCTCAGTGAAACTGGTAGGACGTTTTTACCATTTTATTTCTTTATCTTTTCTTTTCTCTTTTTGTAAATAAATCTTTTTATTAATTTTATTGTGTGTGCCTGCATTTGAGTTTTTAAGTCTCCTTTTAAGCGCATGGGTGGGAACCCAGACAGGCACCCCACAGGGTTACCCTGTAGCAGTTCTTTGCCAGCTCCATAAACATACCAATATCTGTAATAATTTAAAGAATACACATGGATAGCTTTCCTCATTTGTTATAGAATGCAGTTTTTTAAACCACCAATAATAAAATTAATTTGAAGGGACAATGCAATACTTTCTGGATGTCTTGGTGGTTTATTCTCAGCATTTAATGATACACTTTGACGGGACCATGCTTTTCTAGATTATATCCTTCTAAGCCATCTGTCAAAGAAATGTTCCTAGATATTTTTTTAAACAGAGGTGAGCAAGTTTAGTTCCCTACTTTGTCTTTTGATGTTTGCTCAATATTTTGAAACTTCTTTTCTAATAATTACAGCTGAAAACTTCAGAAAACTCCCATTTTGGATGATTTTAGACTTGTAAATGTTTTACCCTACATGATTTTTCCCTGTTAAAATGGCTGTTTGATATCATTTATCTGTCCTTTTGTTATATAACACTTATTTAAAAACATTGAGTTGGCAACATTGAGATATTTTTTTCTTATGTGGGTTCAGCAAGTCATTTCAATCATATGACTTATTTTCCATCCAAATCTTGAGGTGACACATTAGTGATTATAGTTGAATAAAGCCCTGAAATAGCTATTTGTCTGACTTGCTGAATTATTGATCAAACTATCTTTATGTCACTTTCAATGTGGAAACAAACCAATTTTGAATCGAGTGATATCCAGTAATTCCCAGAGTAAACTGATCAGTATTTTGCTACCCACACAGTATTAACTTAATGTTAATGTCCCTTCTTGGCCACCATTTCATTTATTCTTAAAGCCCACAAAAAGCATGGAGTGGATTGTTACAACTGATTATCATTATTGAGACAACATAATCTTAAATTTTCCATGAAGTGAAAATCGTATCATTTACTGGACCAGCCAGCTGTGACTATTGCAACCAATAATTGAAATACTGCTCTCAAAGAGCGAATCATAATCATAAAAATAACTAACACTGTTGAGGACCTAACCCGTGACAGAGACTATGCTTAACTTTCATATACATTTTCAGCATAATCCACTAGGTTTTAATTACCAATTGATGGAAAGATTCTATTGGGGCCACTGTAGTTTTAAGAAGAATAATAAATACTAAATTGCTTTAATTTTTTTGTTAGTCATGATAATTCTTTTATTTTGAAAATATTAAAATGAAGGTATTGGATTTTTTTTTCCTGAAAGGGATCATAGGTTAAAGAAATTGAGAAACATTATTCCAGTGGTATTAAATAAATACACAAATAACAATATATAAAGCAAAAAATGAGGGTCCTGAAGCTGAGGTGGATATGGAGTCTAAAGAAAGAAATAACCCCATTTTTTTAGTTACTAATTGCCTTAATTGAAGGTCTCATTTGATTTAATAAGGAGAGGGAGGTGGTCAAAAAATAAATCTTAAGAAAGTTGTAGTTGACAGAGACTTTGTGTGGCTGGTGGCGTATTTCTGACAAAAATTGGCAAGTCAAGACAGGCAATTGATATGGAAGAAACAGCAAGAGACAGTGGCAAGAAAGGGATAGGGAGGGTTTGATGAGGAAAGAAGGCAGAATCTGGTTACTATGTAGAGGGAAGTGAAGTGAGAGTGGACTCAGAGAGAGGGAGGAGGACAGTGGGGTGATAAGCCTCTCCAACAGCAGACTGGGTGCTTGCATTTAATTTGATCAATAGCGGGGATACTTTAAAAGCTTCAGAGCAGTGATGTGACATGATCAGCAAAGAGCTTAAGGAGAGTGAAACTTGCAGGGCTATTTTGAAGTTACATGTTCAGAAGGGGACTGACTTGAAGGGAACCAGTTAGAAGGCCATTCAGGTGAGTGATAATGAGGGACAAGCTAGGATGACCATAAGGAGTTGGGAAGGAATAAACCCTCAAATGGCTGAGGACCCTGATCTATGCACTCAACTGCCCTTCAATTAATGGGTAAATGACATGGAATGTTCTCACAAGCTGTGAAGACACCTCATGATTTTATGTTCAGTGGGTTGCTTCTTATTTTTAGTCCAGGGTAAAGTTTTCCTAATTGCTTACTTTTTACAGTAGTAATTGAAATTTTTCCAAAAGTAATATAAGAATTCAAATTAGAAAACATACTAAGAAAATTTTACTTTCTTCCTCTGAGTCATACTGGAATTTCAGGTTCTCAGGTCTAGTCTCCCAGCCAGGAGTAGACCCCAGGCTGCAGGGCAGAGCTGAGTCCCGGCCATTAGACCCCCACAGGTTGGTGTCACCCATGGTGACAGCAGGAATGTAGCTGACGCGCAGGCAAGCAAGTGAAAGGAGGCAGCTTTGTGTAGAGAAAGAAAAAGTTTATTAGAGAGAAAAGGAACAGAAATAAAGTGGGACTCCCAGGCCGGTGCCAGGGAGGGACAGGGGAGCTGAAGTGGAGTCGTGTCTCAGGAAATATACACCTTCTTTCCCTAATTATTCTAGAGCTCCATCTGTCTCTTTGTGATTGGTTAGTTCTTAGTGGTCTCTCTCACTGCCTTAATGTCTCTATGCCCGAAACTAAGTCTCTGTGTCCCAGCCCTTACCTTAACGTACTTTTCTTTATCATCCTTGATCTAGAATGTCCTGTTGCCCCTAGTCCTGGGGTGCTTGATTAGCTCCCTTTGAAATTGGTTGCCCTTATCTCTGAATCTTCCCTTATTCCTCATGCTGCCCTTATTGAAGAAGCTTCTGTAACTCTCTGGAGGTCCCTACCTGCTCTGTCCTGGAAGCTATGTGATCATCCTAACTTACCCTATGTCTCAAAAGGGTTAAGGGAATAGGCTATTTGCGAGGTCCTAGGTTGAGTGGATGCTGTGAGAAAAAAAAAAAAAGGCCTTTTATATATATAGTACGTGTGTGACGGTGTGTGTTTTATATATATAGCACGTGTGTGACGGTGTGTGCCATAGCTAACAATTTTGCTATATTTAACTTTCTCAAAAGATAGTTAAAAATTCTTATAAAATTGACCCTTTATTGAGATAACACAATTGATTTTGAGTCATCAAATGCACATAGCAAAGAATTTGAAGTTTCTGACCATGCCTATACCAGAAGGAAAGTCCAGTACCAGCTACGTGGTTAATTCATGTTGCAATTACGTTTTTAATTTACACTCACTTTCTAGTCTAATTCTTAAGTATGAAACATTCATGCTTTATAGGCTCAATTATGAATTTTGATAGCCTCTGATTTGGGACAGGTTGAATTTGACTATTGCCATTAATTTTTTTACCTCAGAATAAACCTCTGATGGGTAATGGGAACACGATTTTACAGCTTCTTTTTAATTTCCTAATTCTCATACTGGTGACTCATGCTGTATAATTTGTCTCTAAGTTTCACTGCCAAGTTTTTGTTTATAAGTAACAGGAAAGAAAAAGCGAGGGTCCTGAAGCTGAGGTGGATATGAAATATAAAGAAGGAATGACCCCATTTTTTAAAAGTTACTAAGTAACTTCTTTTCCTCCCCTCTAAGCTCCATTCCTATATACTTAACTTGTGAGTAGGTAAATAGTACCCATGAGTAGAAGGGCACTGAATATACCTGAACAAGTTTGATATGCTAATTAGATAAAATTGCATCCAAAATCCGCTGAAATCTACTAACTAATTAGGCATGACCCATTATGAAGGATCAGCTAATAATCTGTGTAAGATTTATACAGACTAATTTTAAGAAGGTATTTTTTTGTTTATTTCCAAGTAGCTGTAATTTTTAAGTGCTTCAATGAATCTCTCTTGCTCTCTCCAAACTGTTACCCCACAATTAAATTAGAAAGAAAACTTCACACCACACATGCGTGCACACACACATGCACACACAGAGATTGTATTTCTCAGATAAATAAAAAGGAGACCATCTGTCCAAGACGGAAGCTCTCATACCTTGTTTAATCCCCTCTAAGACCTGCTTTCTTCCTTGTATTTCATGTCTCAGTACATACTCTTAGTTGTTTTCCTTTAGCCAGAAACTTAGAAATTATCTTAGAGCAATCATTTTCCTTTCCCCTATCAGCATCCAACTCCAAGAAATTTTAGTTTCGAGATACTTCTGGAATGCATTACTGCTTGTTAATTTCCACTATCCATCTCATAGTTCAGTCCTATCTTATCTTTGACATTTGACTATAATCTCTAGCTTTCTTTCTTTGCAGCCAAGAATCCAACTAAAACACAAAGCTGATTTCCCTGCCAACACTCATTCAGTTACTTACAAATTAAAGGATCTACTCCATAGCATAGAATCTGAATCTGTCCACGACCTAGTCAAGGTTTTCCACTGCAGCCTTCATCTTGTGGAGCTTTAAGCTCTAGGATGAAGACCAATTGTGTCTGTTATCTGTGGTGGGTGAATTCTAATTACATCTCCCAAAATTCCTTTCACTTGGTTATTTTTTTTTAAAGATTTATTTATTTATACATACAAGCTGGGGTACAGGCCAGAGGCGTGGGGCAGCGAGAGGGTTCACCAGAGACAGAGCGGGGAGCAGAACAGGCAGATCAGAAATACACTGCTGAGGGGAGCAGCGGGCGAGGCAGGAGAGGTCTGCCGCACCATGTGGGATTCTCCCTGGCCGGGCGTCGAACACGCATCGTGCGCTGTCGACAGCTCCACAGCGCAGCGCTCAACCGCTGCGCCACCAGGGAGGCCCCCTCACTTGGTTATTCACTCAAACACCAATGTAGTTATTGATGTGAAGGAACCCAACTGACTTTAAAATAGGGAGATTATCCTGGATCATCCAGATAGGCTCAGTATAATTGCCTAACACCTTTAAACTTTCTCTAGGCAGTCAGGATGGATGAGGCAGAGAGATTGGAAGGAGGAGAAGGACTCCACCCTCAGTTGGTGGCTTTGAAGACGAAGAGGGGCAGGAACCAGGGAATACTGGAGAACACCCCCCAGCCAAAAGCTACCTAACAATCCAACAACCCAAATGAGCCTGGAGCAAGTTCTCCAGAGCCTCCAGATAACAGCCCAGGGTGGCTCTACCTTGATTTCAGCTTTATGGACCTGGTGGGAAACTATCAGTCAAGCACACCAGACTTCTGACCTACAGAACTGTGAGATAATAAACTTTGACTGTATTAAAATGTTAAGTTTGGGGCCTCCCCGGTGGCACAGTGGTTAAGTGCTGTGCCGTGGAGCTGCCGACAGCAGCAATGCAAGTTCGATGCCCAGCCAGGGAGATTCCCACATGGCTTGGCAGACCTCTCCTGCCTCGCCCGCTGCTCCCCTCAGCAGTGTTTCTGTCGATCTGCCTGTTCCGGTCCCCACTCTGTCTCTGGTGAACCCTCTCGTCACCCCACATCTCTGGCTGTACCCCAGCATTGTATGCATAAATAAATCTTTAAAAATAAATGAAATAAAATAAAATGTTAAGTTTGTTCGTGCAAACTATCTCTCCGATTTACTGTCTGAGTTCAGCATACATGTTTTGCGTACCTATTACTTATTCAGTGTCATGCTAGATGCTGGCGGTTTTATTTATATAGTAAGCAGGTATATGTGAGTGAATAGATACATATTGAACTGTATACAATTATGACAGCTGGCTAAGGTCTAAGTAAAACAGTTGTTCTCTCATCTGTGTTAAAGTTTGTAGTCACTAGGCCAGGCAGTTGGAAAGGGATAAAGAATGTGCAGTGAAGGATTGAGGGAGGACAAACGATCAGTAGAACCCAGAAGTGCAAGCTGGTATTCATGATAAATTGGAACCCACTTCCAAGCCTCCAAAATGATAATCTTTCATAACAAAGCTCAGCACACATCTGGCCTAGGAGCAACTGGTCATGTGGTAAGAGTTGGTGATTAAAACTACCTTCTTTCTCAACTGAATTCCCTTTCCCCTCAGTCATGTTTCCTTGCCTGCAGTGGGGTCTAAACCTTTGTTCCTGAAGGGTTCTGGACTATCAGCAGTCCTTCCTGAATTGAGTTGATGTAGTTTTTCATTGACTTAGTCACAGACCACTGGAGTGCTGAAAGGTATCCTTTGGAATCTCTTGCACCCTAGACAATACTTTTTCTTACTTCCATTGTGTAGAACAAGTCCCATTTCCCTTTAACAATAAGGATCAACCATCCTAGTCAATACACTAGACTTCTACACCTGGTGTATTACTGGCACAACTAGCCTAAAAAGATAAGTATCAGTCTAAATTTTTAATTTTGTGGAAAAACTACTGTGTCTTCTGGTGAAAGCATTCCTTAACTGGAAACTAAAATGGGTAAGATCACTAGCATCATTGGCTTGAACTCACTGCTATACTTCACTAATTATTATAACTGGGAACATATTCAATAATGAATCCTAATAATACCAGGCAATCAATTCCAAATAATGCAAAATCAATTCAGAGAACCTACCCTTAAGTTATGTTTCAGCAAAAAAAATAACTTCCAATACCAAACTCTGTATCAGTCAAGGTTCCATCAGAAAAATAGAACCACTGTGATTTATTTACTTTAATTTTAATACATTTCTTGGTTGAATTTGAAGCTGTGAGTATAATTACCTCAGTTTCCCAAAGACCAATTCAATTGAAATTACTGTTCTCTTTCATCAGATTAGATCTGCAGGATCTGTTTATTTATGTAGTAGAATTTAACAATTGTTTTAAGTTCTGTATAGTTGATAAAGAGCATTTGAACTTAGGCTAGTTTAAAAATTTCTATGAAGTGGTTTGTAATCATTTCTTATATCCTGTCATTGCCCTACACATTTCAGCTCTGGTGGTATCTTACAGGCGTTATGTCAAGGATTGCTGAAGTTACTTGCAGTTTATTTAGATGACCCACAAGTCCAGCACAGCATTGTCAACATTCACAAGTGTTCAATAAAGATCGTGAAAATCTAAATCATAGCCCACTTTCTTTGTTTTTAAAATTTTGTTTTTAAAATTCTTTGTTTTTAAAATTTTCCCCTTTATATCCCTTTAAACCTTAACTTCAGAAACTTCACTTTGTTTACTACTGTTCCTAGTGTTTATAAGTATTAATATTTTGTTTTATCAAGTCATCCCTTATGTAAATGTCTAATTTTATCTTTGTCATTTGGAATTGCTTTGTTTTTGTTTTTATTTTACTTTACATTTTAAAAGGGCAGTTTTATTAGGAAAAGGAAAAAGAAAAAGAAAGGCACCTGCATAGTCCCAGGTGATGGGGCTTACTACACACAATCCTCTCAAACTCCTCCCATTGTGTTGCTGATGAACATTTCTCTATCCATCTACTCTATTGTCCTTCTAAGTTTGTTCTTTCCTTATTCAGATCTGCTGTCCATTTATTAATTGGTTTGTTTTCAATTGTTAAGTTGTGTAAAATTTTTAAATACCTTGCCAGTTGTCTAATATGTATTTTTATCATTAAGTTGGATGTTTTTTAGTCTACTGATATTTTCTTTTATTGTTTAAAAGCTTTAGCAAATGTGTGATAGAAAGGATAAGGACTCCCAACAGATGCAGATTTGTGTAGCTTTGTCATGAACTGTTTTCATCTAAGTATACTAGCCAATTCTTACAATCATTTTGTGAAGTTGTTCATAGAATCAAGTACATTTTATCCTCATTTACTAAAAAGAAAAACAACATTTGAGGCGGTCAAATGGCTAGCCCAGGTTCACAGGGATGTCATAGTTAAAACAAGGACATAAAACGAGGTCTCTATGAGTTCACTAACTTTGCTCCACAACATGTGACTTTTTTATAGAGTATTAAGGAATTTTATAGGTCATCCTGCTCAACTTCTAGAAAGCAAATCTCAAGCAATGATACATCTTTTAAGATATTATTGGGAAGTCCAATCCCAAGGAAGCAAAAGTGAGGGTAAAGGGAAATTAGACAGAAATGGAGAGCCAAAGTTTGTGTCACTGAGTCGGCCAGTGCTGTGTATCAAGGTTACATCCCTTGTCAGATGCTGTTCTGAGGATTCACTATCCCATGGACTATAATTTTGTGTTCCTTTCAAACTCATATGTTGAAACCTAATTGTGAAAATGATGGTATCTGGAGGTGGGAACCTTAGGGAGATGATTAGAAAGTGAATGTGATTAGTGCCCTAATGAAAGAGGCTCAAGAAAGCTCTGTCCTTCCACCATGTATGGAAAGACACAAAGAGAAGATGGCATCTATGAACCAGGAGGTGGGTCCTCACCAGATACTGAATCTGTCAGCACCTTGATCTTGGACTTCCTAACTTCCAGAAAAGTGAGAAATAAATGTTGTATGAAGCACCAAGGTTACGGTTTTTGTTATGGAAGCCCAGATGAACTAAGATATATTTTATACCACATAGGCAACTAAGGTATGGAGAGGTTAAATAACTTACCCATGATTACTCGCATAGCAGATACCATGCTGAGAATTAAAGCCTGCAATCTGACTTTAAATGTTGCACTCAACCCCTATGCTCTACTGCTTTCCTAGTAATGGTGATATTACAAGCTAATGGTAAAGGTAGAATTTGACCTACCCTCTAAAAACAAGTCTGAGACATTGATTAGTATGTATATAAATTGTATGCCGTTCAGCCTTGAATGAAAATAGCTTTAAGACAGAAACAGTTCAATTTCAACCTACTCTATGAAACCTACCTAATCACTAACAGAAGCAAGACTTTCTAGGATATTAAAGATTGTTTTCTAAAATTTCATTTTTGCAGGAGTTGGGGAGCAGAGAGCAAAAGCTGATTTCATATTAGGACAAATTCTTTTACAACTAGCATTTTGATCAAAATTCTTATGTAATCATAAAGCTTCAATTTTCAGTCATCATCCCCAATTTTTCTACTAGTATCTTTTGCAAACAGTGTCTAGGATAAAAAGTAAGTAAGACATAGTCAGGACTGTGGGATCCTCTTAGTGAAGAGAAAAGTAACAGTGCCACGTGAAATCCCCAGATCTCCAGGTATGGATTTATGAAGCGTTTTCATTGACATTATCCACTGTGAAGTCAGGTTCTCAGAAAGGTCAAACCATAAAATTTACGTGAGAACCAAGCCAGCAGTCCTCTAAGAAGAGAGAACACTCAAAATGGATGACATTTATTGTATGACTATAATAAATGCCACTGCGATTTCTTGCTTATAGGGCTCTTTGGAGATTTTGTAAATCTTTGAAGAATTATGTGACCTGTGAGTTAAGAGAAGCTGCAGGAACACTAGGGAAAGTTACAAGATAAAAATTGCCTGAGAACCATTGGTTTTCATAAGAAGTTTCCTTAGTTTTTCAACCATTCATTAATCTAGGTGACACACAGAGATAAGAGCAAGTTACTCCCAGATTTTGGAAGTAGTGATTTGTGAAGAACAGCATTACAGAAAGACAACTTGTAAAAATGAATCTATTTGCTTATCTAAAGCTGTAGTTAAGTCAATGCTTTAATTTCCTTGGTTTGGCAAAATTTAACACTTCCTCCCTCAAAAGCAGGGATATTAACAATTTTATTTAGTTGAACCCTAATTTCTCTTTCATCAGCTCATTGAGGATGCCAGAATATGTTTGCACCTCTCTTCTCTGTTTCTGAAGTCTTGATATTGGTTCTAGACAGAAACAGCCCAAGCCCAGGGGACACACTTAGTTTCCTTCTCAGGGTCCACAGTACTAAGATGTCGTCTATACAGTTCATGTCTGAAAATAGCCGTTTAATATAAATTTTCCAATTTAAGTTTGCATGGCAGGAAGTTAAGGCCTGTCTTTGTTCCTTAATCATGGCTGGAATTACACTTATTAAAATGTAAATTTTCATGTCTTTCCTGAATTTTCTATTGCTAATTAAAATGCTCACTTTAGAAAAGTCTTAAATATAATGTTAAACAGAAATTCAGCAAGTGTTAAGATTTTTTAAAACACTCAAATAAATTCTTTAATATTAATCTAGTTTTTCAGTCATGTTGAACTAAAAATTATTTGGTGCTTTTTGCATTGCTTTTGTCTTCAGTTTATACTTCAGAAACTAAATAGGCAATAAAACTAAATAAGTTTCTAAGCTTTAATTTTTGTGGCAGTTTTTTCTGGGTTTATGACTCATGTCTTAAGGATTCAGTTGCTCAAAATGGGTAACTCTTCTATATAGATTTTTTACTCTTAGTCATGTCAACTTCTAAAAATTATAACTTTGTCTACTGTTTTTATTTGGCTACCTAGTGTTTGCATTTCATAAATTCTAAATACATGATATTTTCTTCAGGTCCCTTCTTCAGTTGTGTTACATCTTTCTCTGTCACCTAAGTGACAGACATCTTGAGGTACTTACTTTTCAAGTCAGCATACAGCAAACATGACAACTAAAATTTTAAAAAATGTGTGTATTTTCACCAACCAGAGAAAGTGTAAAACATTTTTGAAAATTCATTTGATAGCTAGCTAGACTATCTGGGAAATGTCTGCTTTATTTCTAAGTTATAAACTGAAAACTACTAGATGTCCTTCAACAGGTGAATGGTTAAGCTGTGATACATCATTGTCACAGAATACTATTTAGCAATAACCAGTAGCAGTCTATTCATAAATGTCTGGATGAATCTCCAGAGAATTATAATGGGTGATAAAAGTTAATCCCCAAAAGTTGCATACTGTCTGATTCCATTTATATAATGATCTTGAAATGACAAAATTATAAATGGTAAAAAATGTAGAACAGATTAGTCATTGCAAGGAGTTAAGAATGGGAGCAAGGATCTCAGGAAGCAATTGGGTATAGCTATAAAAAGGCAACGGGGGGGGGGTCTTTGATGATGGAAATATCCATGTCTGACTGCATCAATGGCAATCCCCTGGTTGTGATATTGTACTGTTGTCTTACAAGATGTTACCATTTGGAGACACTGCGTAAATGGCACAGGGACTCTCTACATCGTTCTAACCACTGAACATGAATCTACAATCATCTCAAAACAAAATACACATTCTGGCTTGCTTCCTTTCTTGTTAGTGTTCTTTATCTATTTCTTTACTTATTTGGGCCTTTGTTTTGTATGTTTATGTGAAGCCTAAGATTTGTGTTTTAAAAAAATTGTTTTATTGAGGTAATGTACGTTTACAACACTGTGTATGATTTAGGGGTATAGGTTCACACCTCTTCAGATGCATATTAGCACCCAAAATCCTCCACCAAAGCACCCATAATATTCCACTACAGTTCATTGAGCCCCTCCCCCTTTTATCCCCACCCCTCCCCTCCAGTAGTCTCAATTCTAAGGTCAGACTTCTAGGATTTGTTTTAGTTTTATCTCTTCCTTTATATTTCATATGAGAGAAATCATCTGGTATTAAAGTCTTTTTCCTTCTGCTCTATTTCACTTAGCATAATCCCCTCTGTTTCCACCCATGTTATCTTGAATGTTAAGATTTCAAGATTTGTGATTTTTGCCTCTCCCTCCTTCTCTTTCTCTCCCATACCTCTCCCTCTCCCCTTCCCTCTTTTACTCTCCTTATTTTTTCTCTTCATCTTTCCTCACTAACAACTGTCTCTCCTCCCAATACACACAAATCCAAACTCATTATTCCCTGCTTAGAAAGGTTTTTGCTTCCACTCAGCATTTTGGGTTCCTCATCCAAACAAAGACTCAATGATATTTTGGGACTTCTATGCTGTGATGATATTGAGGACATAGCAAATGCAGGCGTTGAATCAGCAGATGGATTGAATTAGCTCATGGTGATAAAGCTGTGGCTTGTTTCCATCATTTACGTAGGTCCTCAGCTTCTCATAAAGGAGGCAGTTTAGTAGCATTTATTTTTTCTCATTTCATGGGTCAGAGAGTTGTACCTGAGCCCACGGCTTCTCACAGCAAGTCTTGGTTCAACCCCGCATTTGTGGAGGACTCTGACTGCTTTACCTGGCAGGAATGGAACTCCTGGCACCACTGCCGACTTCTGGTAGCAGATCCCAGAATGCCAATGGCTTGAGTCCCATTTATGTGTTCATTTCTGTGCAGTTCCCATTTCACAAAGATGTTCGTCTTGTTTTTGAGCCTGGACACACAATTTTGGTTTTCTCATTTATCTCTCATGGGAACAAAGCTCAATGTATAAAATCATTTATCGTAACTTGACCTGAAGCACAACCATAGGAATTTGTTTTTCACCTGCTTTTTTATTTAATATGAATTGGTGAGCGTACCTTACTGAAAAAACAGCTAACAAATAAAGGAAGGAGTATTCATATCATATCATAACCTGTTAAATATAATATCTCAAATATTTTATTTCATTGTAGTAATTAAAATTTTCCATAAAACTGGGTTTTCTAAGGACATATTTTTTAATATATTTTTTATAAAAAGATGTTGTAAGGGATGAAATATCCATGATTAATGTCTTATCAAAACTATTCACAGCTGTCTGCCAAACTTAGAAAATATTTCATTTCTCCTACCCACAGACAACCAATAAAATTACCAATTTGTTGATAAGTACTTAAAATAATGAAAGGGGGAGAGAAAAGAAACCCATATTTTTCCACATATGTGAGGCATTCAGTATAGTGCAAAATATTAATGCAAACACGAATTCTACCCATATTTTATTTTTCCCATTATTTTAAAAGAAACCGTTCTGAAATTGTGCAATGGAATTTGGAGGAAAATGAACTGCCAATTTTGCAGAGTATCACCTGTTAGTGTACAATAATGAGAATGGAATTTTCTGTTATGTTTATCTCCTGATTTCTGTTTCTCTTATTTTAAGTTAAATTCTTAGCTAAGAACAATAATTATGACTCCTGCCTATACCTTGATATGCACTGTATCATCTCGGTCATGTCTGCACTGCATGGAGAAAAGTTGATTTTCTTTTACTTCCTGTATTAAAGTAGAAAGTCAACCCAGATAATTCAGAACAAATGTTCTACTGGGACACTAAAGCAGCTAGCTTGGTGTCCATATTAATCACATTAACTCCCTCTTGGCCAAATTTTATTCTGTCCTATGTGGTATTGAGGCAATCCTAATGCTTTATTATTTGTCTATGTAAATTCATTGTTAGCCTGATTAGTTTGTCACAAGGTAAGCACCATCCTCTTCAAGAATTATCAGGGTCAGAAATGGGACACATTTTTCTAGGATATGAGTCCCACATATTATGTATTAATAAACAAGTCAAACAAATTTGATATCAAGAAATCAATGTCCCTTTAGTTTTATCCCTATGACCAAATCAATAAAAACATGAGAGTTAAAAGGATTATACACATTCCTAGGTTTAAAAATGCAGCTTTAACTCGTGGTCTTTCAAATATCCACAATTCTTTGTTGTTTGGGGCTGCAATGCGGTTTGCATTTGGGAAGTTAACAACAGCCTCAGCTGCTGCTTACCAGATGCCAGTGGCAGTGCATCCCCCTAAGTTAGTTAGGATAATCGAAGTTTCTGTAGATACCCCCAAATGTCCTTTACAGGAGCAAAATTGTCCCCTATTAAGAACCATTGATTAACTTGATGTTTTTTCAGGATTTTGATATTTCTCACTTTTAGTCCACTCTTATGGATATGACCTTAGAATTTGTCTATGCAAACCTAGTCACTATAACAGTATTTTTCCCTGTTCTATACATAAATAATAAATGTAATGGATTACTAATATGTTAACCAGCTATTCTGATCTGCTTTCTCCCCCCACCCCTAATTATCAGACAACATGAAAATTACCATATACCCAACGATTAAGAGGGGAAATATAAACACTCTACAAAGATACCAAATTCTATTTCTCCCCAGTCTTTATAGCTGTCTGTGGAGAGCCAACCCCTAAGTTTATATTGGTAGCAATATAGGCTCATTTATGCTCTATTTGGAATAAGCTAGAGGAATTTTGAGATGGACCCTCTTACTGAAAATGTCAATATTTTGAGTCTTTTGATGCATATAGAACCTCAGTGTTGCTAGTAAATTAATGCACAAGTGATTCATATAGAACTCTGATTCTTTACAAACTGACCACTATATAGATGTTTTAGACCTGAATTGAGTAATTCAAATACACAAAGTTTTTTTTGTTTTATGACCTGTAAATAGAAATGGGCTTAGTTTCCAAAATTAGGTTGATTGTTATGACTCTCACACAAACCTGAGTTGTTCTTGTGTGCCTTTTTTCAGCCTGTTTTTGAAAGTCCTGGTATGTTATGGGTCTAATGTAATTTGTACATTATTACCCTTAGATTGGTTCTACAGCTTTTTACTCCTTGCTTTGAAGTAATTTTCTGAAGTATGTAGGAATATTCTATAAGCACAGTCTATAAGCACCAACTATGTGTGAAAAACCAAGTGAATAGAAACACTAACAAATACCTAAACAGAAGTGCATAGTCACATGGACTAGTGTGTCCATTCTGTTAATAAGACAATAGAATTTTATAAAACGCTCTGAAGAAAGTTTGTTTAAAGAGATAAATATTAACATTGCATGTGAATAACAATTCACATCTATTTTATACGTGTGGAAACATTTAAGTATGGGCTTGGAAATAGAGGGATGATTGTAACAATTACATGAATGGTTATCACTATTATTAATTCTACATTTTTAGTAATTTTCAGAAATATAATTATAAAGACAAACAGCCAGAGGAAAGAAAAAGGTAATTCACACATTAAGAAATGCAATTAGTGAACAAATTTTGAAAGATATCTAACTTGGCTGGTAATCAAATATTTGGGAATTAAACCAAAGTTCTATTTTTGTTTTGTATCTATTAAGTTAGAATATTTTAAACCAATAATATCAAATAACGATAACAGTTTTCCTTAACTTACATATATTTTAAAGGCATTATCATTTCATTTGGAAAATGGAATTATTTACAAATTTACAATAGTCATTCAGTTTTCAAATAGACATAAAATTTGATCCAATTTGTAGCCTTAAAATGTATCTTAGAAATCACATTACTAGAACTAGGATTTTTGAGTCATAGACATTTTTATCTTAAACTTTAAAAGACTGCTGTAATTTGTCAAGAATTAGAAATCCATACTAAGGAAACAAATTGTAAGACATATAAATGCTCTATAAATCATAATATAAATCATCAATATTTATTTAAAGAAGTTTGAAGCCAGCCAAGTTTCCTATAACAGGGAAATGTTCTTGTTCAGCATGATAGAATTTGATCTAACTGTTAAAACACGTCAAGTTCATATGACATATAAAATATAAAACTGTAATTGAAATAAAGAATAAAAGAAGAATGTTTAGAATAAAAAGAAAAAGGAAAAACAGAAGTGATGTAATAGCAAAAGTGTATACCTTCACAACATAAACCACAGAGGGAGATTTCAACTATTTGACATCTGAAAGTCTCTCAACTATTGTAGTTGAATGAACAAATTAAATCAATTCTATGGGATTTGGTAAAATTACATATCAGAGCCTTCACTAGGTCCAAAATAATTACTAAGAAAGGACGGGACAAAGGGACAAAGGACGCTCAGCATTGCTTGTGGCCTCAGTGAGCCTCTGGGTGGCTCTGAAGGAACTAGGCTGTCTGTCGCCTTGGAAGTTCTCCTAGATAAACTGACTGGAATGCTTAAGGGATGACTTTTCCTTGGCGTGAAACATGATTAGGGTTCCTCTACCTTTGAATTTGCTTTAACAACTTTTTAAAAACTGTAATAGAAATCTCCTTAATTACCTGTACTTTCACATTATAAAACCAGCTAACTTAGAGCCAAATGTGTGCTTATTTCCTTTGAATGTTTCCATTAAAAGAAGATTTTCTTAGAGAGAATTAAGAACTCTTCATTCTTTTCCAGGAACAAGAGAGACAAAAGACACTCACTGGCTGACTTCCACACCTAGTCCTGAGGTTTTATCTATGAGATAAGAGGGAATACTTTCCATATCAAAAAGGAAAGAAATACTCTCAAGCAGTCCCTGCCACTTAAGAGAGGAGGTGGGGGAGGCAGTTAGAAATCTCAAGCAAAGGTATATAAGAAACATCACTTCCTCCACTCCCATAATTGCATTTTCCTTAACTCTGCAGACCCATATACCATGCTGGCAGGACATAAGTCTTCTCCCAGTGGAAACGGTAGAACAGGACCAAGGTATGTGTGTGGTTTCATCCGGGCAGCATCAGCACTGTGGTCCCCATGAGGGCATATGGAAGAGACTGATGACCCTATTGTCAGACGTTAAATTCCAGCAGCCCCCACCATGCCACACCTGCTGCATTGCTGGCCTATCCAGTGCCCAGGCCTGCTGTCCAGGCTCTCACCCAGCTATCAATCACCCCCTGTGGGGTAAGCGCCTTCACTGTTTGAAAGTGAACTCGAAGAGCTATGCTATTCTTCCTCCTGCTTCCTCTAAGCCACTTGGCACCATTTGTATAGCCTCGTTTTTGTTTTGGGGGAGGGGTGTCTTGGTAGAAGATAGAAATCTTAGAGTCAACATATCTTTCACGCTCTATCTCAAAACTCCTAAACCCAAGATACCTCCCAGGACCCCACATGCCTCAATCCTAACAATGAAGCCAAAGTAGAAAACACGGCCACTTGAGTGACAAACAGAGAAGGCTGGGATTTGAAATCTGGTTGTAATATTGAATCTCACATATATGGCCTAGTGGCCTGGACATTAACTCTGCCCGGTTTCCTCATTTGTATCTTAGCAGAGGAACATGACAATCCCAGCAAACAAATACACACGGAGATTGCTCCTGATGGCGTAGTATTCGTAATTAGAGATTATGGACTGACATATTAAAATAACTTTAAAATTATATAAGAAAAATAGGTTGCATGATTATAAGTGTTAAAAGCTGCAGTTCCTTTTCAATGCCACTTTCCTGACATCATTTAAACTAAACTATTGGGTTGTGGGAAAATTCATGACACATTTTTTAATAGAAAAAATACATCATGACTTTTCCGACAACCTAATATTGAGATGTATATTTCCAATGCCCATGTAACTATATTTGAACGTACAGAGAAAAAAAATAAAAATGGAACCACATCTCATATACTATTCTTTGACTTGTTGGCTCCTTTGAAGTGAGTATATTTAAGTTTATTTCACTTAGCAGCAGAGTATTTCTGAGTATGGATTTGTCATAATTTATTTACCCATGACCTACTGATACATATAAACATTCTCATACATATATTAATACATATTCATGTTTTTATTTCTATCATAAATATTTTTAGAAGTGGATTACAATGATGCACATTTCAATTTTAGTTAGTTCTTCAAGAACTACCTTCCCCAAAATGTTATGAACAAATTAATAACCTTGCCAAACACAAATGTAACACCCACATGCCTGTAACACCCCCCCACCTCATAACACCCACATACCTTTTGTTAGTTCTATAGGTGAAAACTGATTAGAGGATCATCCAGTTACTAGTTTGAAAACTGTAATCCGTGACTATAATATGCAAAACTCCACTTGCTACAAGCAATTGCGTGAATTGTGTATGTTCTGTTTGTCCTTCCCTTAGTGAGACTGTGCTTAGTGAGATTTTTCCTCACAACACTTTTTTTTCTTATTTGGTGAGGTTATTTTGTTCTTTTTGTTTTCCCACCACCATCCTTTTTGTCTCCTGTCCCTTTCCCTCCCCCTCCCACTTAACCTCAGAGCCCTGGGGATGTTTGTTGATGTCCATGGGTCTTTTTTTTTTTTATGTTGTTGAATTTTCTGTTATGTGAATGACCAATATTTGTCTTTATCATTGTGATTTTGTTGCACACAATTCTCTCAATTTCCCTCCACTTTGCTGAAAATTTTCTAAAAAAAGGAAAAAGAACATGGGAAAATGCAACAAAAAAAAAATGACTTGAGGGAAGACTAGTTGGTATTTTTTAAGGAAAGGACATCATAGAGAAATTTCTTGCTTTGAGTTTATGGGTCATATGAACAAATGCTTTTCAATTCCATTTCTTTTTAAAATATATAGGATAATCATAGCGAACAATTCTTAAGTTATACTGTTAATCTACCTATAGAGTGAAAAATTCCAGATTTTTTCTTCTACCTAGCTACACAGAAGAAATGCTTCATTTTAGTTTCATTGCTCATAAAAACAAAGGACACCACTGTTAATATCTGAGTCACATCACTGCAGTGACGACTTTGTTTTCTTAGCACCTGGATGAAACAAGTAACATTAGTAAGTGCTCCCATTACAGAACCACTAATGAGGCAATTTGTTAAGCTAGTATCTCCTTGCAAAATCAGACAAGTGAACTGGTCCATTTAAAGGTATGGGGAAATTCTCAATAGAAACAGAAATGAAGCCATGAAAGGTATTTATGGTGTCAAGTTCATCTGACTCTAGCACCCATGACTCATCATTATATGGAAGTCCCAGTGGGTAACCTGTAGGAGAATGTGGTCATAAGGATGTCAACAGGCAGAATGGTTTTAAATGGGGTGACTATTACCTTCTAATGTGCTGAGTAACAAGACATGGCCAGTAATGTTTTCAAAGCGACGAGAAAGAAATTTTACTGATTTTTATGCTCTGGTAAAGTGACCAGATGATTAATTTTCTTCCTTGAAATGTAAGTCTTGTGTTATCTGATGAGCACAAACCCTGTTGTACTTTCAAATGTTCACAATATCTCCATCTCATTACTCTCATCATCTTGCCTAGGTTCTAACCTCTCCCCACACTTCCACTTGTAAAACCTGTGGTAGTTAATTTTATGTGTGATTTTCCCTGGGCCATGATAGCTGAGTGTGTCTATGAAGATATTTCTTGAAGAGATTTCAATCAGTAGAGTAAGTAAAGCAGATCCAACCTCACCAATGTGGGAAGTCATTGTCCAACTAGCTGAACACTCAAATAGAACAAAATGGAAGAGTTAGGGTGGACTAACCCTTTCTTCTTGAGTTGGGTTATCCACCTCTTCCCAAACATCTGCATTTTTAGGTCTTAGACCCTCAGACAGAACTGAATTACATCATTGGTTTTGCTGTTTCTCCAACAGACAGCAGATTATGACATACTTCTACTTTCATAATTGTGTGAGTCAGTTTTCACAATAAATCTCTTTATGTATATTATCTATTGGTTCTGTTTATCTGGAGAACCCTAAGTCATATAAAACCCTTGTCCCTCATTCTATATTCAGCAGTAACTTAGATCCCCACTTCAGCCACTCTAATGACATTGCTCTTGATGGATATTCTTCCCAAGATGTTCAGAACAAGTTCCCAAGACATGACCCTTTGACAAGTGGATTATTTCAAGTTGAAATCAATGATATCAACTCAGGTTATATACCCCCATTTTGCCACATTATCTTTAGAATCTATGATTATGTATATTCCCCATGCATATATAGTTAAATTTGAGTTTACCTTTTCCTATAATGTCTGTTGTTAATGCCTGAACCAGTCCATGAAGAAGAACCTAGAGGGGTAGGAGGAAATTTCCTCTCCTCCCTGAAACCCTTGACCTTTTGCCTTTTATAACATTGCAGCATCATCATTGAAGGTTCCAAACCCATGATTGAAGCTAATGAGTCTTCTTTGGTCTACTCGTGTTCTCTCAGCTGCTGAAAGCCTCTGAAAGCAACTAATAGGTGTGTGCTGCCTCTGGTGACATTGAGATACAGGGAGGGTCTTATCAGTGAACATGCCTTAATCAGACCATTCCAAGATTCTCAGAACTAGTGTCCTAAAGACACCATGCTCTGCCATGTAGAGTATTTTAAGCTAAGAACAATGAAATCCCTTAAGACTGAGGAGAAACTTCTGCCCTTTCCTAAGTCCTTTACCCTTCCCTAATCTAAGGAGAGATCATCAGGTCCTAAACTTCTGTACTTTTCTTAGTGGAAGAAGTGATTCTGACTCCCCATTTTATTATCTAGAAGTATACAGATTGAGGCAGTCTCATGGAATTGTAGGTTTTTCAGTGAATATGTAAGAATATCATCTTTACTCTCAGACTAAGGAGGAGGTGACCTTTTTTGTCATGTAAATTTTCCCTCTTCCCTCCTTGATGCCACAGGTCACTAAATGTAGATAATTATCCCCAGCCCAGCTTACTCCATTATTCTTTAGAATTTATAATCATGAAGTTTTCCATACCTATGTTATTGCATTTTAAACATTTTTTCCTACTAGTATGTCTGATGATAATTTGTTCATCTGTTTAGAAGAACCCAGATGGGGTGGAGAAATTTCCCCCCTGTGCTCCAACATCAGGTTAGAGAAGGAGCAACACCTTGTTTTGTTGCATGAAACAGAGCAGCACCCCAAAATAGACCTCATTGGCCTGAAGATTCTTTCAATCTGATCATCTTTAGATATAACTTAGGGAATGTTTTAAAAACTGAATAGAAATTACCTTTTGTAAAAGATTACCTTTTCGTTTGTAAGGGTGTCTCCTTTGGGTCAGGAAGATAAAGATGACTCCAAATACCTATTTGGAACCTCTAATTAATAGTGAATACAAGACCTTAGATGTACATAGCATCCTTACCATGTTTACTGTGCTTTTCCTGCAACCTCCTTTAATTGGTACCTCCACCCTAACACACACACTCACACATGGACATACATGCATACACACACATGCACATAAACACAAACAAGTCTTTCTTTTGGCTTTAGCTGCAGATGGTAATTAAGAGGGTAACTTGGGCCATTTTGGAAAGACTGTTTCTCTGGGTCTCTCCCATGTATACAGAAGATACATTTCTGTTAGTAAGCTTCTGTTTGTTTTATCCTCTTAATCTTTCACTTATTACAGGGGATGCCTCAGCCAAAAATCTGGAAGGGCAAATATTGATGTATTTGCCTACATGGATATTTGGAAGAACATGCACAAACACCCTATGCAGTACTGGCTTGAGGTTGTCCTGGGTCTGGCCTCGCCAGTGATGCCTCAGACTCACCAGGCAACTGGGACAGTCAGTACCCAGGAGCATCAACTTGTCCTTTTGCCTCTGGCTACCCTGTGTCCTAGAAAAAAAAAAAACTCAGAAAGTGAAACGGCCATATCCCTACTCTCTTTCACTTAACTCTACACTGAAGAACTCATTTGACAGAGGACAGTAGCAAAACCCCAGAAGCTCCCACGACAAGTGATATCTAGAGAAGAGCAAGAAAGTTTGAGGCACAAGTCCCAACCTCCAAGTACAGATTAAAGTCTAATTGAGATAATAAAACTGTTACTTAACAGTCTCTTCTGTTATGAAATAAGTAAAATACAAGTCAACCTATCAGACAGATTCACAAACTGAAGACAAAATCACTAATATCTATCTAGTGACTTTGGGATTGCAAAAGTATGATGAGTCAGGTCATTTACTGGGATAATGCTGATTGTTGCAAAAAGATACGAAAGCCCTTATTTTCCTGAAAGTCAAAATGGTTCATGAAACTTCAGAGTGGTTATAATCTTTAACATTTGTGAAAGGTGTTACAGAGCACTTTCATAGAAATTATGCCCCATTAATCCTCCCATTTGCATCAAAATATGCACGATTATTTTTCTCTGTTTAAAAAATTTAAGTGCCTGAGTTCTAAATAGGTTAATCTACTTTCATAAAGCTTTGCTGGTTACAAGCGAATATTAACTCTGGTGTTCTGAATTTCATTTTTAAAATAACTCCACTATTTCAAGAAAAAGATTGCATTCAAAACATTACATTTAATAATTCATTATGTGTCACAAGATAAAAATGGCATATACTATTCTTATATTCCTTTCATAAAACCAAATTATTCCTAAAAATTATTAAAATATTTTATTCAAATTTGTATATGCATTATGATTAATATTTCCTGCAGAGGTTACTAGCTACTATAAAGAAGAACATCATCACCATTTTCTTAGTTAGAATTTTTCATTATAGAAAACAAAAGCAGTATATGGAATTAGATGGCAGCTTTAGTAATTACAACTGAAACTAAATGTAAAGGCAGAGATAAAATAAATTGTATTGACCTGGAATCACTTTTCTGACAGCTTGTATGAACTATCAGTAGCCTTTTATTAATAAAAGGTTTGTTTGATGACCATTCTTAATAGGTTCATTAAGGGTTTTGATGCATAAGAATAGAGTAAAAATTCTAGAACAGAATATTGTGTATCTATTATACAAATATTTTATAAAGTTATTTTGAAAAACAAATATGTTTTTATTAAGAAAACAAATTTGGTATTTGAATTAATAAGACCAGTGCTAAGGGAGTTGTTACACTCATCTCACTGAAAGAATGGTTATTTCTATGTCCTACCCCAGGAAAGAGTGAAATATGTATGAAAATTAAATGGTACATGGCAGGTGGACATTTCCGAAGTTGCTAACAGAGATGGAAGGATAAGCATCCACAGAAATCCCTTCTATGCCACAAGAAGTTGCTATAATTGGGTCTTCCTGATAAGGTCAGTGTCCCTCAGCGATTACAGATTAGATTACAGAATCAGCCCTCAGTAAATCTTAACCTCTTTCCCTTCCCAGACTAGCCACTCATCATTGGATTTAGAAAGGAGTATTGGAGATAGACAACGGCAATGTCCCTCTCTGCCATCTTCGTTGAAACAAAAGAAATGAGAACAATCTTCACAAAATGAACTTGAAATCTTAACCTTCTCTTTCTTGAGACAGGGAGTATATCTCATGGGACTGTCCTGCTGCAAATGATAGTATGGAGAAAGGAGATGTAAGAACCCAGTTTCTAATTCTAGTTTTACAAAATATATGACCTTGAAATGTCAATGTCCAGAAATGTCAAGAGGTTTGAAAAATGTGTTGTGAATAAATTGATCCTCATACCAGAGCTAACATTCCATTGTTATGTATGCATAAACATTGTTACCTAACACACTTATCATCATGGAATTAATATATTTAATTAATGAAGCTATTACAGAACTCAGATTCACCATTAAATTGCCAGGCCCCTTTGTTCAGTGTTTCCCAAGCCTAGTTGAACATCAATATCATCTGAGGAATTATTTAGAAATACAGGCTAATTGAGATACTAATGCTATCCCAATTTTATGAGGCAACTAAGAAAGAGAGGATAAGCACATTCCCGAGGGCACACAGTTAATAAATGACAGGATTAGAATCAGAACTCAGGTGCTCAGCAACAAAACACAAGCTCTTTGAACACTAGGCAATACTGTGTGGGGAAATAGGGTTTGTTTGATATCCTGGAACTGAAGTTACTAGGTGTATTCCCTCATTAACTCCACCAGAGGAAATTGGCTCAGAAACTTTAGTCACTCACCCATGGTCACATATGCAGCAAGTAAATTGGTTGAACAGTGTGTCACTTAATTGCTTTCATGCAGATTCAAGTCTTGTTATAGGAGACACCAGTTAGTGGGAGAGCAGGAATGAGGAAGAAGCAGGGTCTTTTATCCCCTCTTTCTTTACCTGGAACAGCTTCTCAGGTAGCAGCTGAACTCCCTCCAACCCCAGCTCCCACCAGACAGCCCTCTGTGGTTCTAGCTGCTACAGGTACCAGCTCTGGGCTGTGGTAACCAGCTCCGGGCATGACCACCATCTAGATTTGCCTGGGATTAAAACTTTTCTAGGATGCATGATTTTAGTGCTAAAACTGAAAAACTTCTAGTCAAACCCAAAACAATTGGTGACCTTTAGATTACACTACCAGCTCCTTCTGCCTCCTCAGGGTAAAAGGAAATGTCGGCCTGAGGCTCATCTCTCAGGCTCTTACTATTGCTATTTCCTGGGTGGCCTCACCATCTCTATCCCCAGTTCTGCCCATTTCCCTTGTGAATTCCTTCTGTCACAAATATTTAAATGCTTCCTGGTTTCATGACTACAAAAGATTTTTTTAGCGGTCTTTCCTTGTCCATCTTTGCTCTTTACCTCAGTGGGAATAGGCTGAGTCTCATATGGTGGCCCAGCTAGTGGCAAAGGTGATATTTTTACCAAAGGCTGTGCCCTCATCACCACATTGTATCCAACTGAGCTTCAGCTAAAGGAAAACTATTTGTCCAAACCTGCATGCCCCCTCCTATATAATTTCACCATCAGGAAGTAGAATTTTATTTTACTTTTGCCTTGAAGGATATGTCATGGCAACACAACTTACAAATGAGGTATTTTTAGCTTGAGAAAGTAAAACGCAGCTTCTGTCTGCTCTTATGGAGTTGAGTGAGGAGAGAGGGGGAGTTATTGCTCGCTGCTTTGTGTGCTTTCCTGGAGACCAGAAGCTTCTGTGTCAAAGGAAAGTACTTATACTCATGGCCACCTGGAGATGGGCTGGGTGCTCTAGCTATGGATTATGAGTCACATGTCTGGATATCGCCTGTCTGACCAGAGATGACCTGAGTGTAGACCACATCTGGATAATTCACATTATATGTGTGGCCATTACTCTAGTAATAAAAACACTTTAAAAAAAATTTAAGTTCCTTTTGAAGGCAAATATGCATTCTACATTTGAAAGGAAAAAAAATAATTAGAAATATGGTCTTAGCTATTCAGATGCAGGGTAGCTCATCTTTAAAAATATTGCTGAATAGTGATGCAGGGCACATGTCAATTAGTCCAAATTAGGATTTACTAGTTATGATTTCCACATACTTCAAGAAAAGAATGTTCTAAAGAAGCATGTTTCAGATCAATCTGCTTCTCATTCTTATTTAATTTTATTGCAAATGGTAAAGCACAGAATAGTTCACACTAAGTTTAAACCACCGGATTCATGCTAACGACAAAGTTGGGTTCAAAGCAAGAGGCCTGAAGTGTCCAAGTTCACAAAAACCTGCCTCCACATTTTATTTCAGTTAGACATGTGTGGAGGAGCCTGAACTCAGGAGAGTTCAGCAAAAAATTACTTTATTTTTATCTCCAGTCACCTGCTCCCCAAAGAGCTATTGAATGGCCCTGTTTCCGGGCCCTTGTAGACACGCTTCATGCAGAAGCCATCGCGCTTCTGTCATTTTCAGATAGAAAAAGTGCAGTCTGGTTCACTTGATTCAAAAACAGGACAACTAAAGGCTCAGCTCCTCTCCCCCAGGGCCAGCCCAGCCTCCCCTGGTAAGGAGAGCCTTGGTCTGCAGCCCCTCCCCCTCCACACACGTGCTTCCGATGCTGGCATCCCCGGTTTGAGGCAGACAAAGGAGAAAATGAATGACTCTTACTTGTCCACTGTAATCCACGTTACTGCTGGATTGTGGACAGGGCTCCCCACTGCATGTTTCTCTGATGAGAGATCTGCTCTTGCCTCTTCTCTCCCTCCTTTTCCCACCTGCCAGCAGTTCACTCTTGCAGGGTGTGCCCTTCGTCTGGCAGCCTGTGACCTTGTAGTTGTGACCTTGCCTGGGCTATCCTAAGAGTCCAGTTGAACCATCCTTTCATGTCAGTTTGGGGGGTAAGAGTTGAGGGGTGGCCAATTCTCACTGCTCTGCCACACTCCTGATTCTTTCCAACTGATTCAAAAAGGCCAGAGGGGCTAGATCCTTCAGCTCAAGGTGAAATGCTGGTTCTAAACCCATGCCCAATACACACACACACACACACACACACACACACATTTTTAAAGTCAGCCTTCTGGTGGGTTAGGGGTGGATGGTAGAAGTCTTCCTCTCATCACCCCACCGTTTAAACCCCTGCATCTTTCTGTCTGTGCTAACAACTCTCCAATCTATGAGTCTTCAAATATCTCTAGACTTCTGTCTAAATAAAGGGCTGTCCTGAAGTAGCCGGCTGGGTTTGCTACTGTTGAAGGGGCTATGTCCCACTGCTCTCCAGTACTTACTGTTACCTCAGGGTTTGCTTTATTGTAATTCACACATAATAAGCACAGGTCTGCTCAGAGTTCCGTTAGTAAATCATGCGCCTTTGTGCTATGCTTTTCCTCTTCTGGGTAACCTCTTTTGGGTGATCTTAAACAATGAAAAATATCATGAAAGACTGTTTTCCTCAAACTGATGCAAATAAATTTGAAAACCATGATACTCTGGATACCTTTCCAGAAATACATTATTTACCAAAATGAGCCACTTAAAAAACAAAAAACCTAAACCTGCTGACTTTTATAAAAGAAAAAGAGGCAGCTGTGAAATTGCTGCTCCCCACATGTATGCCAGGCTCAGAAGACTTCATGGAGGGTTCTTGGTAACATTTGTTATTTTGCATTCACTCCCTTTTTTCCTTGCTTGGTTTAGCCCATGGTTTATATAATGTATTGTTTTCTTAATTTATTGCTTTCTTTCTTTCCCCTCAAAGCAGCAGCTTTATATTTGTTTACTAGTCCTGCTGTTTCTCAATTTTCTAACTCATACATTTTTCACTTTAATAGTTTCTTTCTGGTTTACTTATTTTATTTTGCTTTTCTTTGTAAACTCTTTTAGTCAGGTGCTCAATTTCTTCCTATTTCATTTGTTTAATATAAAATATAAGTCAATAAATTTTCCTCTAATCATTTATTTAAATATAGTCCTTAGGTAAGGTACAGATATGGTGCTTTACTTTTCTGAATACCTTCTAATTTTTTATTTCTTTTAAATAATTTTTTCATTAATTTGATTAATGAAAATATGATTTATTTCGTTGTGCTTGAAAATTGCTCTTTCTGCCCTTTGGTATTAATTGATTTTTTAAAAATTATAGACGATATCTTAATTTCTGAGTCCCTACCATGGTTGCTTGCAAAAAGGGTGCAGATTTTGAATATGTCAATTAAATTTATCTATTGATTGTGTAATGTGTTTATTAATATTGTTAGTAAATAGCTGTTAATATTATTACTTCTTTCTAATAATTTTTGCTTTCTTTACTTAATCAGTCAAATAAGTGAATTAAAGTCTCCTACCACTAGTGTATTTGTTTGTCTCATTTCTCTATAAATTCTGCCATGCGAATATTATTATTGCGAGGTTATTTCTATCTTTATTGTGAATTGCACATTTTAGCACTGACTCACTGATCCTTTTTTTTAAAAAAATATTTATTTATTTATGTATACAAGCTGGGGTACAAGCCAGAGGCGTGGGGTGGCAAGAGGGTTCACCAGAGACAGAGTGGGGAGCAGGACAGGCAGATGGATGGAAATATACTGCTGAGGGGAGCAGCGGGCGAGGCAGAATAGGTCTGCCATGTCATGTGGGAATCTCCCCGGCCAGGCGTCGAACTCACATCGCCACTGCCGACAGCTCCACAGCGCAGCGCTTAACCACTGCGCCACCGGGGAGGCCCGACTCACTGATCCTTGTTGGCCTAAATTCCATGCTGCTCAATGCGGGTTCTCAGATTGTGATCTAATATTTCTTTTTCCTCTCCTCTCTCATGGTCTCCTACTCTATTTTAGTCACTGCTATTATCTTGCTTAGTATTTGGTTTTGTACTATTAAATATCTCCTACTTTTACTAGTTGTTTGGGGATTTAGTGGGAATGTGTTTGCCTCCTTTTTATTTATCTTAAAAATTTCAAACTTCCTGAATCAAATGAAGTCTCTCCTATTTGATTTAAATAGCCCTCCCATTAGAACAGAGTTACTTCATGGTTTACACTGGAAATCTTTTAATAGGTGAATGAGGTGGGGTTTTTTTTTACATGTAGATATGACAGCTCTATCATCTTAGTTTTGTTATTTATCTGTTTACTTATACAGTATTATCAAAGTCTTGTATTTTTTCACATTTTCTTCTAAAAATACAATTCTAATATATTGAAAAACTTATATTTAGCTTTAGTGGTTTCATGTATAATTAAATTTTATATCCTATCTTTAGGCTCTTTTGTTGTATATGGTTTCTATTTGTTTCCTACTGTGAGAAATATTTTCTCTTTTTCTCCTCTTCCATCTCTCTTTTCCACCATTCTATTTTGGTCAATTATATTATCTTTTTGAATGTTTAATTTTGTATTCTTAAATACACTCACACTTCTATTATTTGATTAAACAACTTTAAAATATATGCTTTTGGCAAGGAACAATCATTTGCATAAATTTAAAGTGTCTCCCCCCTCTACAGTTTTCTTATTAGTTGTGAGGGAGAATAAATAGAACAGTGATTATATGAAGGAGAAATCGGATGACATCTAGATTAGATGATCAAAATTAATGTCACCTGCAAGAGCCAAATGAACTTCACATGCTTCCAGATGTGCTATCCTGAGGATACAATATTACCTGGGCAGTATTTTGGATAGAACCAAATGAGGAGACAGCAGACAAACACAAATAAGGAATGCAGTATCAAAATGAAAAGGTAGCAGGGAGTGCATTTAAAAGCAGTGGCTGTGAAATGTTCCAAATTAGAGGAAGCTAAAGACATGAAGGTCAAATCTGATAACCGACCCTTCACTGCATCTCATATTAGAGGGAAAAACATACTCTTTATGACATTTGAGGTCCAGATTGAATGTAGCTGGTAGATTTGGTAATAAGAATTGCATCAGTGTAAACTTATAAAGTGTCAATTGTAATTATGTAAGAGAATATCCCTATTCTTAGAAAACATGTTGACTTATTTAGGGTGAAAGTAAGTAATTTACTTTTAAATAGCTCAGAAAAAAATTATGCAGAGATGTATATGATAAGGCAAGTAGGATAAAATATCAACAACAGCTGGATCTGGTTCAAGGGCGTTCTTTGTACAGATTTTATTTTTGCACCTTTCTATAAATATGAAATTACTTCCAAGTAAACATTAAAAAAATACCTTTGGATCCCAGCTATAGATAAAGCTGTGAACTTTGTTCACCTGCCTTCTTTTGCTCTTCCCTCACATTCTATTTCTACATTGTCAATAATATTTACATTCTGCTCTGACATTCGAGTTTTCACATTTGCTTTGGATTTAGTATTACAATTGAATTATTTTCGATTCTCACTGCCAGTTATTTTCCTATGGTTTTCCCAGTCATGTCTTGCTTGGTTGACATTTCTTCTAAGTAGATGTTCTGAAGAAAGGCTCATGGAAACAATATCTCGGGGTTCTTGCATTAAAAAGGTATATTTCTGTAGCCTTTTTGCTTGAAGGACAGCTTGTCCAAAGATAAAATCCTTGATGTGTACTTTGTAGGAATGACTCCTTTGTCCTCTAGCAATAAATGTAGCTGTGGAGAAACCTGTGGGCAGTTGATTTTCTTTTTCCTCTTAAGAAAAGACTTGGTTCTTTTTCACTTGACTAACCAAAGATTTTTTTTGCTATTGTTATTGTAAAGTCCAATTACTTTACTAAGATATAATAAGTAAAGATATTACTTTACTAAGATGATCTTGGTCAACTTTTTCTGAAACAGTATACCATTTTAATGTAGAAATTTAAATACTTCGCTTCAGAGTATTATCTTGAATTATCTCTTTGCAAATTTATTATATTGTACTGTTTCTTTTAAAAGAGCTTAAATATGTGCATGTAGGATGTTCTTTGAATTTTTTTGTTTATCTTGGGTTAGGACTGAGGCTCTTGTTCCTGGCTGGCCGCTGTTGGCCCCTAACTTCATGTATTTGTTCAAATGGAAGTTAATTGCATCAAGATTTATCTGCTAAGTAGGGTGTGTACCACACATATCACGCTGTCAGCATCTGGCCTCAGTTCTCCAATTATATGTTTCCTTTACTCCCTTAGCCAGAACGAGCAACTGATGAAAAACGGGCTCAGTTCTCATTGGTTTTTAGTCTTACCATCCACTGTTTCCATAGTGCTCAGCCTAACAAAATGATACGGCAAGAGTTACAATCACAACTGTTTGGCTGGTATTTGTCGGTGAATATGCTGCTTTTTTTTATGTTCAATTCACACTAATTATAGCGCAAAGAAAAAAATATCTGAATTTCTGTTCTCACTGTTTAACTCAGAATTTCACTTTCATCAAGTATAAAATGAGAGCAATAAAATATATCTTTTAGGATCCTTACAAGGATTACAATAGGACATGTAACCTTCACCTATGGTTTGTGGCATATGGTAGATGCTTGACAGCTGGATAACTATTGATTTTCATATCATATTATCACTTTGCTTCACTCTTTTTATATTTAGGGAGGAGCAATCTCAAAGGAAAGCAAAAAAGACTTTTGAAAATTTAGTCTATCCTACATTTGACATAATTATAGAAAGGCAATTTAAAAGAAAATCTCATTTGATTTAGCTCAATTTAGAAAATCAAATTTTAGTGCACCCTGCTTTCCAATTTTTTTAAAAAAGAAAACAGTAGAAAAAAAATCTTACTTATATTTATCATTGTGCTAGTAAAACATTAATTAATTTGCTTAACAGAGATGACTTTAAAAGTACTTCAAAAAATCACTTAAAAGTTGAGCAGTAAAATCAAATAAAACAGTGAAAATACCACAGATTTTTCAATCAGAAACACCAGGTCTGATCTTAAAGATGTCATTTACAAGTCATATTATTTGGGGTTCAATTGTACAACTCTTTGGAAACTCAAAATTCTCATCTGTAAAATCGAACTTATCTCACAGTAGAGTAAGATTCAATGAAATGAAATACATTGAAATAAGAAATTCAATGAAATAATAGATATGAAAGGGCTATGCAATTTTATTTATTTTCTGCTGTGTGTTCCAAGGTATTATGAAAATAACTCTGTGTTTCAATATGCACATTTGTGAGTCTCTGGTCCTGAAGTCTCCATATTCACAGGAAGTCAGGGTGGGAGCTACCGGGAGTCACAATGCCTGGGTGTTACCTAAGGGAGCTTAAAGTGATTCAGATAAACCCCACCTCCGCTAATCTTGCAATAATGTACCTTTTCCATGAGAGTTTCAGCATTTGGTCAGAACAGTGTCCTCATATTGTTCAGCCACCCTAGAACCTAATAAGAACTTGACACAAAGAGCACTGGGGAGGAGATTCTCTGCACCATCTCAAGGGCAGCCAATTGAATCCTCGCCTGTTATAATTAGGCAGGAGTCTTCATAAATTCTCACATTTCTCCAACTTTCTAACAGCTCTTCATATGTGCTTTCTGTGTTCTGTCTGTTGTTTCATCTAGAAGCACTGAGGAAAATGGCTTTCCTTTATAGTCTGTAGGATTCCAGGTGTGGTTCCTTATTGTTGTGATCTCTTGACTGTGCAGTTAGGAGAGGACATAGTCATTAAAAATCTTCGGCAAGCTGTTTGAGTCTCACGCACATCATATTCAAGGGGCATGGGAATGAGATTATTACCATTTTTGCTATCTCATCAGTGGCCTCCAGGCCCAGCACACAGCCATTCCTCTGTGAGACCACCACCTCCATGAGAAGCTATTTTATGCATAATGAAATGATGAAAGTGTACTTAAACTAAAGCAATCTCTTTTTTCTTCCTGGAGTTATTCAACATCTGCCAAGTTTACTTTATTTTATTAACATTTTAAAGGCAATCTTTTAGGTGCCCGTAACTCACACTAAAAAGGAAAATCTATAGAGTTCAAATCACTGTCCTCAGGACAGTTTTTAGAATGTCAGGTATTTCCTGACTCTCGAGTCTGGACTGGTTTGTTATGATGACTGCATGCTTGTATGGAAAGCTCCTGTTTCCTATCACTTATGTTTCAATTTACAGAATTGGAACTAACTTAGCAACAATTTGTCTAATGGATCTAAGATATAATTTGCCAACAGCATGAGAAAAACGCCACCTACAGATGGAAGTATACTTAAACAAAAAAGGGTTTGCAGTTATGCAGGGGTCAAGAAGACACCTCCTTCTAATCCCCTTCTTCACCATAATTCTTACTTTTACAATTTGAACTAATCATGTGGGTTATAGAACTTTTTATATGAATATGATAGAAATGCGAATAACAGCATTTATATTAAACAAAAGTAGAGAATTTATAAAACAATGATTTATTGTACTAGTGAGGGAATTGTTGACTATAATCCAATTTATCCCTTTGGAAGGATTTTAGTGATAAGATGCTGAAAGATTACACATGTGTTTGACAGATTATTCATGTGGTTACTTTGGAAACATGAGAAGTTGGTTTGACAAATGTTGCTTTCACAGAGAATAACCAGAACATCCATCAAAACAAAGACCAATGTCCGGAATAAGATACTCACAGCTACTGTCTTACCCATGCCAATAAATGGTGCAGAATTATTACAAACTTCTATGCAGGCACTGCTAAAACCATTCAAATGAGGATTGCTTGTCAGAGACCACCAAAGATAGTCAACATATTCAGGAAACACAGCAGGACCACTAGAGATGGCTCCCTTGGTGCTACACTGCCCGTGCCTAGAGGTACCATTCAGTTGCAGTGTACTCTGGGTTGCCTGGGCAGAGAGAATTACATTACCCTGGACAGATACAGTCTCTGGAACCATCCTTAAGATCTTACTATAGGATTTTCGATGTTGAGTTGACAATGTTTATGCAACTTTCCATGTACTGTTCCCTCTTTGAAACTAGCTTTATAAATATCAGCCTAGCATATTTCTGCTCTAACAAAATACATTCCAGGGACCACCACATCCCAGCCAGGTACACTTTCTCAATCTCCGTGTTAGGCAATGCATAATGCGCAGTTTGCTCAAGCATAAACAGAAGACTCATTCATCATTCTCACTCTCTCCAGGCTAGTACATTCTGATCTGAAAATATTCTTAGCTCTGCAGACTGGGTCATTTTACTAATAAAACCCTTAGACTAGCTGAATTCATTCTGAATGCTGAAAATCCAGGAGAAAAAACTGAAAGGGGATATAATGAGAAAATGGGGCCATGTATTTTCACACTGGCCTCATAAAGACCCAGAAAAAAACAGCTGTGAGGAAGACTTCCTAAATTCCTCACCTTCATATCAACCAAAAGAGTGGTCAACTTTACTCCATCTGTGTGCAATGTAATCCTTGACAGCTGGAGTTGCAAGGACTTTCATCTTACCAAAAAATGAGTTTGCATGCTGGTTCTGCAAATTTAGCCCCTGACAGAGAAGTATTTGACCTCTCTGAGGATCAGTTATTTCCACCAATGATGCTATAATAAAACTTAACTCCCAGGATTAATAGTAGGATTAATGAGATGTGTTTAAAGCTCCTGGTACAGTCTCTAGCACGTGGTAGGTGACCAATAAACTGTAACTATTAATTTTATTACAAGATGAACTATAAATCACGAGAACAATTGTACTAAGTGAAGGAGTATATGTATGTGTGTGAAGTTATGACTTTCTTTTTACGGATTTGAAAAAATAATTTCAACTAAACAAGCTAAAGAATATATTCTCCCTTTAAAATTTGATAAATTACAGCTAAATACTTTGATCTCTCTACAACCCTTCTATTAAATGTTGTCCCACTTACCTCCTATGATGTGATCAGTATTACAGAAATTTTATATTTAAACATAAATGTAAAAGTATATATGACTTTTTTCATTTTAAATTATTTTTATATCAGTCATTAAATGCTATGATACTAAATGTACCATGCTAATAAGATACTAAATGTACTATACTAATAATGCTTTTATGGGCTTTATTCAACATCCTCTTGGGATCAGGCCATGTTTTTCTATTTAAATCTAGTATTCTTTTGTGCTGGCCAATTTGTGAACATCACATAACTTACTTACTCATTCCCCATTGTTATATTTTTAGATTCCTTCTAATGTGTCCCTATTAAAAACAATGTTATGAACAAACTTGGCACAGGTGTAAAGTTTCGTGAAAGGCATATGCCAGAAGTAGAATTGCTAGTTGTAAATATTTGAAATTTTACTGGCCATTGACAAATTCTTTTTTTTTTAAATAAATATTTTATTTTTGTTATTCATATCTTTTATATTATTATGTGTTCCCCATAGGTTACCCACCACCTGTTCACCCGTGGAGCCATCACCATAATCCCCCGTGCTCCCCTCTTCCCCCCTTGAGCCCTTACCCTCCCCTCCTTCCCTGCTGAATGTCGCATTCTTATTTGGCTCCCCTATATTCCTGTTATAAGTGAAACCATTTGATAATTTTCTCTTTCTTTCTGGCTTATTTCACTGATCATGATCCCTTCTAGCTCCATCCATGTTGCTGCGAATTGCATGTTTTGGCTTTTTTGAATGCTGAATAGTACTCCATTGTGTATATTATATCTAGCATATACAAGAAAATGTTCAGAAAAACAACATATTTTTCATTAATCAGTATGGTAAAAATTTAAACATTGGAAAATATGAAAAGTTGGAGAGGACTTCAGGAGACAGGAGTACTTACAAACTATTGGTGGGAATGTAAATGGATATGACTACTATATAAAAGAATTTGTCAATGTGGAATCTCCCTGGCCAGACATCGAACTTGTGTTGCCGCTGCCGACAGCTCCACAGCGCAGTGCTTAACTGCTGTGCCACCAGGGAGGTCCATTGTTTTACCTTTTTATTGAAGTATAACCTTTACAGAATAGTTTGTATACATTTAAAATATACAACTCAATGATTATATTTTTTGCATATGTACATGTAGGTAACTACCATGCCGATCAAAACATGGAGCATTTTAACCCCCAAAATTTTGCCTCCCAAATATAACCATCCTTTCGACTTTCATAACCTCATAGATTACTTTTGTCTGATATTGCACATTATATATATATAATGTGTGTGTGTGTGTGTGTGTGCATGTGTGTGTGTGTGTGTGTGTGTGTGTGTAATTGTTCAGTGCTTTCTTTTTTGTTATCTGGATATCAGTCAATACTCCATCAATGATATTCAGTATTCTTTTTTTTAAATAGTTGTGCACTATTGTAAAGTGTGAACATATGTAATTTATTTATTCATTCTACATTTAGGCACAGAGCTTGTTTTCATTCTTTGTTGATTATAAATAATATCACTAGAAATATTTCATACATGCATTTTTGTGGATTAAGCATTGAAACTGTATATGCCCAGTAATCAAATTGCTGACATATTTTAACTTAAAAAAACCTGCCAGACAGTGCAAATGTTTCTTGTTTTTGTTTTCTGTCTAAAGAAGTACTTTCCGGCTTGCCAGTTATAAAGATATGTCATATATTCTTTGAGTAGTTTTAATTTTGCATTGCATTTAGGTCCATGATGTAGTTACATTTGCTTTTTATAGGAATCTAATTATTATTCTTTCCTGTATTTAGCCAGCTGTCATGAAACTATCCTGAGTACTCCACTCTTTCTTCTCTCCCACCCTCATATACCAAGTGTCCACATGTGTATGAATCTGTTCTTAGGTTCTCTGTTTGGGCTCAATATTCCTTCATCAATATCACATTTCTTACCTGATAGGGCAAATCCAGATTTTAAAATTCTCTTTCAGGATTATTTTGATATTTTTACATAGTTAGTATGCCTTGCAAACTTTCAATTCAGTTTTTCAACTCCTAAGAAGAGTCTGATGGACTCAGGACTGTATTTATTCTATGTATTGATTTGGGGAAAAACAGTGTCTTCATAACAATGTGACATTCTTTCGATAACCATGGTGTCTCACAACTTATTGGGGACTAATTTTATGTTCTTCAATAAACTTCATAATTTTCTCTATAAATGTATTCATTTTTGTTAAATTTATTTCCAACTGCTTCCTCGGTTTTACTGCTATTGTAACTGAATGGCAATGGCTTGAGCATATGGAAGCCACTGGCTTTCAGCCATTGATGTTATATCAGATTCACTTTTAGACTAGTTCACATGCTTCTAATAGTTTGCCATTCATTACCATGTGTTTTCTAAAGAAACAATTATCTATAAACAATCACAGGCTTTCTTTCCTTTTAATCACCATAACTTTTACTTCTTATTTTGGACACAATTTGTATATTATTTGAGGTATCAGGATCCTTATCTTATTCCTGGTTTTGCTTGTAATACTTCTAATATTTCACCATTAAGAATAATCTTTGCCATTCGATATTTTTCTCTTTCTTTCTGGCTTGTTTCGCTGAGTATGATCTCCTCTAATTCCATCCATGTTGCTGCAAACTGCATGCGTTTATCTTCTTTGAATGCTGAACAGTATTCCATTGTGTATATGTACCACATCTTCTTGATCCAGTCATCTATTTTTGGATATCTGGGTTGCTTCCATACCTTTGCTATTGTGAACAGTGCCGCAATGAACATAAGGGTGCGTGTATCCTTTGGGATTAGTGTTTTTGTGTCCTTTGGGTAGATTCCCAAAAGTGGTATTGCTGGGTTGTATGGAAGCTCCATGTTAAGCAGTTTGAGGAATCGCCATACAGCTTTCCATAGTGGTTGGACCCAAATACAAAAGAGACACTTGGTGTGGGAGGGGGAGAAGGGGGAGGATAAAGGCACAAAATGGAGTAGAAAAGGAGTAGAAAAGGGACCACGGAGATGGATCACAGGTTAATTGGTGGTGGGTTCCCCAAGGGGAATACAAAATGTAAAAGATATAAATAACAATAACAATAAATATTTAAATTAAAAAAAGAATAATCTTTGCTAGGTATTTCTAGTAAATAAATTTCATCAGACTAAGGAAAGTTTCTTCTATACCTAGTTAGCTATTAGTTGTGTGTGTGAGAAGATGCGGTAGGTATGGGTTGTATGTTTTAATCATATATAGATATTGAATTTTCAATTTCTAATTGGGTCCTTCTTTTACTTCATATACTTTGTTTCCTGAGTATAACAAAATCCCTGGGTAGTCTTCCCAGTCTCTCATTTTTATCTCGACTATAATTCCTGCAGATGGCCAGCTGCTTCTTATAGGTAATATACATGTAGGGAAGAAGCGGCTATGGGACCTGTGCTCCATGAGACTTTAAATAAGGGAGTGGGGAGGGCAGGAGGTCCCTAGTGGGACATCTTGACCCATGATCTGTGCTTAACAGCTCCTGCTGTCTGTTACTCAGAGCTTGATGCTCTCTCCCAACGATTGCTTCTCTTAGAAACAGATATTTCTATGGCAGCTTCCCAACCATTTAAAAGTGTGTATGCGTGTGTGTGTGTGTGTGTGTGTGTGTGTGTGTGTGTGTTTCTGAGGGCTTATAATAAGTCAAATAGGCTTCACTGCAATAACTGTATTAAGAATGTTCCATGGGCCTTCCGGGTGGCGCAGTGGTTAAGCACTGTGCTGTGGAGCTGTCGGCAGTGGCGACGCGAGTTCGATGCCCAGCCAGGGAGATTCCCACGTGGTGTGGCAGACCTCTCCTGCCTCCCCCGCTGCTCCCCTCAGCAGTGTATTTCCATCAATCTGCCTGTTCTGCTCCCCACTCTGTCTCTGGTGAACCCTCTCGCCGCCCCATGCCTCTGGCCTGTGCCCCAGCTTGTATGCAACAATAAATAAATCTTTAAAAAAATAATAAGAACCTTTAAAAAAAAAAAAAGAATGTTCCTGATTGATCCTTGACCTACTCTGGTGTTTGGTTCCCTTCATTCAAATTAAATCACATCTGGCGCTGCCCTCAGTTAGTGGTGTCACATCTGTTTGGGGTTGCTATTTATCTCTTTAAATATGATCTCACTTGTAAGCAAATTAGGGATTCATCGAAATTTTTGAAAATGGTCTTTCTTTTATTAGGATGAGTGTCGCTATGTATTTGCATAGATAAGTAGATAGATAGATAGACACTTTCAATTCCAGAGTTTATTGTAGCATGTCAGAATTCAGTTAGTGTTCAAACTACTATTTGAAACCAGAACATCCTATCTTTAAATGAAAAGTATCTGTCCACTGGGGACTTTTCCTAAATATGAACCTGATGTCTGGAATTACAAAAACACATCAGTTAATAAATTGGAAGAGCAGTATCAGATGTGATTTTTAGCTCAAAATGGCCTCCATCTTTAAATACTAGGAGTTGGGGTTGATCAATTTAATAGCTATCTATTAATCATTGCATTTAGGTCTCACTGAACTCCATTATTCCTTCTATGACCTTGAATAAGTTATTCAAAAATATCTCTGAGCCTCAGATGAGTTGTTGTAAGGGTTAAGTGGGAAAATGTACATGAAAGTAGTTTATAATTGGTTAAATATAGGATCAGTATTAAAATTACCCTAATATCTTTGAGCTCTCATCTGTCACATCTGAATTTTCAAACTGTTCACATGTTGTCAACACATATTGCTTACTTATAGAGAAATATATTTGATGGAAATATTTCCATTTTACTCTAGAAAACTGGTAACACATTGTTTTGAAAATAGCCTTCACATTGACTCAGAGAAAGTAGCATGCAATGGATTTAGTATGGATTTTAGAGTCAGGCAGATGTAGGTTGTAACCTTCACTTCCTTTCTTCCTAAATCCTTTCCTGAAACAATCACAACTCCATGGCAGTTATATGCAAATGTGGATTCTTTAACATAATAATTCCATCGGCAACTTCAGCTGACTGGAAGATTAGGAGAACATCTCTGTATCCATTAGAATCCTATGTTTGAAAGGATGGTGCAATTGATTATGAATGTCTCAAAGAATATTATTAGAATATCCTGATCCTAATTGCTCAATATGTCAATCTTTTGTTGAATCTATCATTCAGTCTTATTAAATTGCTAGTGCAGATTCATATTAGTCCTCTAGATTTACAAGGACTTACCAGATAAAAAAGAATGTATCCTAGGTTCCTGCTCTGTTTGAACCTACTCTTTTTTTTCTTTTCTGTGTTACTCTGTGTTAGTCTTTATTGAAAACTACAGAGCCCAGTCCTTATCTCTATGGAGGTCATGAGACCTGGACCTAATGAAGTTCCTGTGGCAACATCACGTTTGCACACACAGATCTTATGATATAACAAAAGATTTTGCCAAAGCAAGGGAATCTCAGACACGTAGGCTTTTGATTGTTTTTGTTGTGTAATGTTGTTTGTTTATTATGTTTCACTTTGAGTATTGGCTTATTTGGCTACATTTGTAGAAATTTTAGGGAATATGATGTCATGAAACAATTTATTCCTTACAAGCAATGAAATTATTGGGGATAACTGTAGGTTTGAGATAGTTGCTGGTACCAAATAAACTTTTCAAATAAACTTTTTATTGCCATAACTGAAAATCTATAATTCTAAGATAAATTAGCATAAATCTCCAATAATAGAATTTCCCTTCACTGATGTAATGGTAAAACCAGTTAAGAAGGAAAGATTACTGTTTATGACGGTATTTCTTTTTTACACCTTGTGGTTTACAAACACAAGGATGATTCGGCACTAGGGCCAATGGACTGTGTTGGGAGGTTATTGGTTCTCTGCTGGTGGATGTGGTAAGCTAACATACATGTGAAGAGGTGTGAACCTGTACTCCTGAGACAAATGCAGTGATATAAACCAATCATACCACCATTAAAAATAATAACAGTAATAATAAGGTTGCCCTAACTCTCTTCAAAAAAAAAAAATTAAGGATTTCTATATGAGCTAGACAGAAAAGGAAGAGAGAAGAGACTATGAAAATGTAAGAACAGATAACTAAAATCGCTACTTGCACAGTTATTAATGTAGAAGGTCACATAAATGATATAACTTCATCAGTCTTCCATGAAATGAAATATAATATTTTCAGTCCATGAATATGGTGATTAAGTTGCATAAGAATCACCTCTGACAGGGAAAGAAATCTAGAAACACTGGGTGTGCAGTTCTTCTGGTGCAGCACCCACCCAATATCTGGTGCAATTATGTGCTTAGTAAAAGCTTTTGACAATGTGAGAGGGCAGTGTCACGCCTGTTCAACCCACTTAGTCCATAAGTAAGTAGATAACTTAATGTTTTAATGAGGAGAAAGGAAAGAGAAAATATGAAAAAAGCGTTGCCCAAGAGAATCAAGATTTAATGCATACTAATGTTTAATCATACCCACATGTACACACATATCCACATATATACACAATAATACACCTTTTTGATTTAGTGCAATAGCTGAATGTTCAGTTCTGACTTATAAAATAATAGACTGTCCATGACCTTCAGAGGGAATGCCTTTTATAATGAATAAAAGAAAATTAATTCTATCCTGTAAACCTCTACAGTAAGATAAACCAAAATCTGTTATATGATGGCAGAAGCCTAATCAATAAATCTTATATTGTCAATCCTAACAACCTTCAACAGAAAGCTGGAAGATTTTGTAACATGCTGTATTCTATTCTGTCAGACTAGATAAATTTAATGCAAATAGCTCCCTATATCCTAAATGAAAACAAATACATGTTAGCATGCTAAAGGTATTGCAAAGTATATTGAAATAAAATATATTGAAGAGAAAATACAGATGCAGGTGCTTAAGTATTAATTTAAATCAATTAGTAATAAATTAGTAGAAAACCTTATTTATATAGACTCAGTTCCCTGAGATCAGGAACCATGTCTATTTACATACCACAGTGTTAGCACAAACAGAAACTGGTACAAAATTAGCAATCAACAAATACATTCATTGATTTAGCATTGATTTTCCTCCAGTAAGTTATTACCAAGCACAATGTGGTTGGTTTATTTTTGTTAATTTTAAAACTTAAGTGTGAGAGTAAGATAAACATACAGATCATATTGAGACTCTATCCATTTATCATACACTTATTCATGCTTTCATTCTGAAAATTTCTTAAGATTTAAAAAATCTGCATTAAAAATTGAGATGAAACCTAAAGTAGAATAATAAAATAAAAGACAGAAGGTAGAGAATAGATACAAAGTATATACCATAGAAGTCTGGGCATTCACCGAAGGGGCAAATGAGGTCCAGTTTTCAAGAACAATGCTTATAGAAATGTACTCCTAGAGCTGCCGTCATAAAATATGGTCATAACTTGGTTTCTATACTGATTCATTGGACAAATTTATTATTTAATATTTAATTTCCTGGAAAAATGTTTGACAAAAATGCATTACAGAGACTACAAAGTTATATGCTTTCAAAGCAGTGATTAAATTAAATCCTCTTGCTTTCATATTGGTCCCTGTTTGGTTCTCCAAATGAGGAATCAGTGAATTTTTAAAAGGAAGCTTAACTTTTTATAGCTTTCAATGTTTATAATATAAGAAAATGTGAAGGGAGCAATTTAGATGGCTATATACTTATTTATAATATACGAAAGCTATGCAAAAGGAGAAAGAACCACTGGCATAATTAGCTTGTGAATTTCCTTGGCCAACTGTACTCGTTCTATATTGAAAAGTCATGTATAGGGTTTATAATGGTCAAGGTGAAAATACTAAAAATGATAATGAGGAAGAACTGTGGCTTGAGGTTCCATTACTTACACCGCAATTAAATTAGACTTGAACCTGAGCACCTAGGCAATCTGCAGACAGGCAGCAAGGATGAGGACAAGAGAGGCCTAGTCACCTGAGCCTGGCATAGGAAATGAAACACAGAGAGGTGAGAGACAAAATGGAAAAGTCCCCTTCCTGGAGCAGCTCTGAGATTGTATTCTGTAGTCTAGAGCTGGCTCAAATTGCATGCACCTCATCCATTAAACTCAGAAAAGAAATTAAAGTGGGGACATACCTAAGCTGTCATTGGTTTTTATTTGATCTGCACCATGACTGGATTCATATGTCTTACCATATTCTGTCTTCTGAAGGGCAGTGAAACAAATTACTAGGGCCAAGTGTAAAACTTGGGAGGAGTTAAGCCCCTAAAGCTTTTAAAAAGGAAAAAATAATAAATGGAATTCTCGCTGGAAATTTGTCCTTCTTTGCAGTTCTCCTTTCCTCTTCCAAATTTAGATTTATTGTGTTCCTTTACATTCATTTAAGATTTGCTCTAGGCTTGACTCCAGAAATCAACTATCTATTTTAAATAAACAAATATTCAAGGAACTTTTCACACATTTCTCAAACTTATTTCTTTCAGCTCTTTGAAACTTATATTTAAAACAACATCTAAAGCTCAAGTTTTATGACTGTGGATGAACACAAAATATGTCTCTACAATTTAATTGCACTTGTACAAAAATGTTTCAAGAGAAAAAATATTTAATTTTCTTGCTTTCATATGTTACCTATTTAAGTAGTGCTACAGACTATAATAACTTCATTATATGAACTATTTTATTTTTTGTCCCCTTCCAAAAAAAAAAACTCCTATGAGTTTACTATTATTATTTTATCCATTTACAGATGGGAAAATGGAGAAACTATGTAAATTAGTAACTTCCCCAAATTTTCACATTAAATTGCATCATCAAAATCCGAATTCAGTCATACTGATTTCTGACATATGTGCTTAAGTCAATCCCCAAATTACATTTTTTAAATTGCATTTCTGCTTATCTTTCTTAGAAATGAAAGAAGTTCACTTAATGCATTGATACGGTAGGTACTACATTTAGTGCAGCACTATTTACAATAGCTAAGCTATGAAAACAACCTACCTGCCCAACAACAGATGAGTGCTTAAGAAGATATGGTATATGTAGATAATGGAATACTATTTATCTATTTTTAAAAAATGAAATTTGCCATTTGTGACAATGTGGATGGAACTGGAGAGGATTGCGCTAAAGCAAGTAAATCAGAAGAAGAAAGACCAATTCACTCATATGTGGGATATAGAGCAACAAAACAAAGGAACAGACAAAACTAAACCCAAACAAACTCCAGAAATCTGACTGCAGAATTGAAGTTACCAGAGGAAACGGGAAAGGGATGGGAGCAAAGGAGGGAGTGGACTCAATGGACTACTGTGGAGGACTGTGGGTACTTTGGTGGTGGGCATAGTGTGGTAACACACATCTGAAGAAGGATGAAACTATACCCCTAAATTATATACAGTAGTATAAACCAAGGTTACCCTAGCAAATAAGGATACAATTTAAAAAAATTAAGTTAGGAGTCAAGATACACAGCTTTCATATATGACATTAGTCATGACATTAGTTTATCTCTCTTGTTCCTCGACTGAAAATTGCCAGGGGTCAAAAAAAAAAAAAAAGCTAATTGAATTGAATTAATGCTTAGATCTTTTCGGCTTTGACTTTCCATCTTTAACTAGATGCCAGCTATTACCTAACGTATCTTTGATCAGAGATAAGAATGTGCTGTTAATCAAAGGATGTGTAGGATGATTTGGTATGGCTCTTGCCATGGTCAAAATACTTTACTGGTTAGAGGTAACATTGTAATGAGATGGTGAATGGTTAGATACAAATTCACTTTCTGTACTAGACATAATAAGTAAAGTCCAAATTTGGGATTCTATAGACTATGTATTATTTTTAAATGTGGGCTAATGTTGAAAATAATGTTACATCTAAAAAGAGCTTATATGTGTTGTTTATTCAGTGTCTAAAGTAGGACCTGTCTCATCATGGAAGGTCAGTGACAATTTGTAAGCCAAGGAAATAAAGAGGAAAATCCTTTTGATTAGTACATGTCCACTAGGAAATAGAAGTTGATTGTGGGGCCTCCCTGGTGGCACAAGGGATTGAGTCTCAGCACTATGAAGCTCTTAGCAGTCAACGAAGCACGAGTTCAATCCCCGGGCAGGGAGCTGACCCACATGGTGCAGCAGACCTCTCCTGCCTCGCCCGCTGCTCCCCTCAGCAGTTTACTTCAGTCAGTCTGCCATTCTGCTCCCCACTCTGTCTCTGGTGAATACTCTCACCCCCTGCACCTCTAGCCTGCACCCCAATTCTTATATGCATAAATAAATAAATCTTTAAAAAAAAGTTGATTGTGGAGTGAATAATACTTGTTATTGGTCAGTTAAGTTTAGGGAGAAATTATCAGTAGGGTTTTGACTTGTTACTTCTAAGTGGACAGTCAAATCTCATCCTCTTCCTCCTTAAGATTCTTTCCTTGCCTTTGTGTCTCTGAGCATGCTGGACTCAGAGCTATCCTTGCCTTATTTCCAGGAGAGAGGGAAGAGGGAGGGCATATTCACATATACATATAAGATAATATCATCATCTTATTATGTTGCCACATATCTAACTGCACAAAAATTCAAACCATGGCATTTCTATAGAAAAACATCATAAATTCAGCTAAGAGTCATAAAAATATTGGAAACAAAGGTCACAGTAACCAGGAAGATTACTTTTTGTGTGTGGCTTTATTTTTTAATTTTTAAAATTTTTATTATTATTATTATTATTTATGTCTTTTACATTATTGTATATTCCCTGTAGGCTTCCCAATACCAATTCACCCGTGAACTGTCACCTCAGTCCCTTGTGCTCTTTTCTCTCCCATTTTGAGCCCTTATCCTCCCCCGCCCTCACTGAACATCTCTTAGTTGGTTCCCCTATATTCCTGATGTAAGCAAAACCATTCGATATTTTTCTTTTACCAGGAAGATTATTTTAATGTGCCACTATACAGATGTTCTATTCTTGTGTTCCATTGTGAATCTCACTTACATGGAACTTACAAAGAATAAGTCTACAGAATCAGTTCTTAAAAATCAATATGCTGCTGTGGCAAAACACTTCTTTTTCCTGTCAAGCAATATTTCACTACTTACCCTTTGATGGGAAAAGCACCACATAAGTGAGGACACTGAGACAGAGGGGCTAAGAGATTGAGGTCACACATTAAGTCAGTGAAAAAGACAAAAATAGAAATGGGTTTTCTGAGTCACATTCTAGTGTTCCAATCAATGAGAGACCCAGTGCTGATGCACAAGCTCCAACTGGCTTACAGAAATTACCATTGGCACATTTTCCCCAAAACCAGGCCACACATGCAGTATGTGCTCTGGTGCATGTGCATGTTTATTTTTTCCAGCAGGAGGCCCTACCTAGGTATATTTCAAATTCCAGTGCACAAGTGATTAAAACAAGCAGAAACAGCAGAAACACCTTTTTTTTTTTTTTTACATGAGAGCAGAGCTCAAGGTCAAGCCCTAAAAATAACTTGGGTTTTAGTGTAACTTATGATTAAAAAAAAATGCCAAAATAATTCATCTACAATGTCAGTATTTTTTACATGTCACCTTCCTTCCAGAAACCTCTCTTCTCTACACAGAATGCATTTAGTCAGCACTAGAAATATTTATTCAGACTGTTTAGACATACAGTGGGTAAAGGGCTATTTTCTTACTCTATGTGATAGAACTTCAAGAATTCTTAAAAGTGTTGTTTGAAGTTTCAAGCCAGAAAGAATAACTCATTCCTTATATAAAGGAGTTTGGAAAAATAGGGTTACACTTGTAAGTATAAAGAAAGCATGCCAAATGACTATGTGTGAGCTCCTTGAATTTCCTAGATTTTATTTTATAGTTGTTTTGTGATCTTTCCCATAGAGCTCACTCTAGAGCCAGGTAGCCTAAAAGACATAAAATTGCACTGAATTAAGAGATATTAAGCATTGTCTGAATGGACCAAAGGAGGAAGAATTTTAAAGGTAGAGCCACTGAGGAAATTGTATCAAGTCCTAAATCTAATGGAAAACTGTACCTCTAGCCCCAAAGAATGCTGAATTACTCTAGATTTTAGTAATAGCAATGCTATTAACTTGTCTTTTCATTTATTAAAAAACATATACCAAGCTCCTTTTCTGTGATAGGAAAAATAGCCTGGAAATACAGAAGTAAAATATGTACACTTCACCTTCAAAGGCTCAGTCCAATGGGACAAGGAACCAAGTGAATGGACGTTGCCATCCCAAATAGTAAGAACTCTAGTGAGAAAAGTTCAGCAAGTTATAGGAACTTCAAAAAGGAAAATCGGGCATGATGCAAGTTAGTCAGGTGGGAAAAGGGGTTGTAAGAAAGAAGGTGACACCTGGTGGTACACCTCAACAACCCCTTCTAACCTTCTAGTCAACACCAGCTGGGACCACTGGAACCTCATAACATACCAAACAGATGAAAGTAACTTCCAAAGTCTCTATAAATGAAACTGCCATTGGAAAAATAACCTACACAATAGGCCAAGGCCTATATGCTGAACCTAAACAGGGTGACTACTGCTAAAATAAAAGAATTAAATAGGACTGAGAAACGCAAAATATGATAAATATGCCTAGGCTACAATGGAAAGTTCCTGTCATATTAAGAACCAAGAAATCACAACTTGTGTGAGAAAAAGTAATCAACTAAGGCAATACCTGGATGGACCAAATGTTGGTGTTCTCTGACAAGAATTTTAAATCAACCATCACAAAAATGCTTCAACAATCTATTACAAATTCTCATGAAACAAATGAGAAAAAAAAAATCTCAGCAAAGAAATTAAAGATATAAAAGCAAATCAAATGGAAATGATAGAGATGACAAGTACAATAACAGCATTTTTTTTTTAATTGCTGGCCTCAATAGTAGAATGGAGATGATAGGTTAGAATCATTAAACTTGAAGACAGAACAATAGAATCAGCTCAATTTAAAAAAAAAAAAATCAGAAAGAAAATCACTTCCAAAAAATACAGCTTCAGAGACCTGCAGAATAATAACAAAAGATTCTACTGTCATATCACCAGAGTCTCAGAAAAAGGAGAGAGAGAGTGAGGCAGAAAGATTATTTGAATTAACAATAGCTGAAAATTTCCCAGACTTGACCAAAGACACAAACCTGTGCATTCAACAAACTGAGTGAAATTCGAAGATAAACAGAGAAATGTGTACAAAGACACATAACTAAACCTTTGAAAATGAAATATAAAAATCCAAAGGGAAACCATCTATTACCTAAAGAAAAACACTAGTTCCAATAACAGTAGATATCACTTCTGAAACCATGGAGGCAGAAGACCTCAACACAATATATATCAAATGCTGAAAGTAAAGAACTGTCAGCTACAAATTCTGCATCTGGCAAAAAATATTCTTCAGAAAGAAAAACGTTCTCAGATGAAGGAAAATTAAAGGAATTTGTTACTAACAGACATAGCCATGAAAGAGTACACAAAGGAAATTCTTCAAATAGAAAGGAAATGACAAAAGTAAGAATTTCGAAGTATCACAAAGTGTCAGAAAAAAAGACATCAGAGGGAAGGAATCTGAACTACTTTTTTTTCTCGTGAATATTATAAATTGTATTTGATGATGGAAACAAAAATTACACCATCACCTGTACTCAAGAAAATGACACTTAAAAATGAGGAACATTTTTGTTGAGTTGTGTGAGTTCCTTGTAAATTTTTGTTATCAGTCCTTTATCAGATGTATTGTGTGCAAAAATCTTTTCCCAGTTGGTAGGGTGTCTGTTAGTTTTGGTTAATGTCTTTTTTGCTGTACAGAAGCTTTTTATTTTGATGTAATCCCATCTGTTTATTTTGTCTTTCACTTCCTTCGCTTTGAGGGATGAGTCTTTCAAGATTTTGCTGAGACGTATGTCGTGTAGAGTTTTGCCTATATTTTCTTCTATACATTTTATGGTTTCAGGTCTTACATCCAGGTCCTTTATCCATTTTGAGTTGACTTTTGTGCAGGGTGTGAGGTAGTAGTCTAGCTTCATTTTTTTGCATGTGGCTGTCCAGTTTTCCCAGCACCATTTCTTGAATAGACTGTCCTTGTTCCACTGCATTTTCTTTGCTCCTTTGTCAACGATTAGCTGTTCATAGATATGTGGCTTTAATTCTGGGTATTCTATTCGGTTCCATTGGTCTTTCTGTCTGTTTTTGTTCCAGTACCATGCTGTCTTAATTATTATGGCTCTGTAGTATAATTTGAAATCAGGGAGTGAAATTCCTCCGTTTTCTTTCTTTTTAGTTAGTAGGGCTTTAGCTATGCGAGGTTTTTTGTGG